>AWYD02000659.1:0-11201 GCA_000504365.2 Pseudocercospora pini-densiflorae CBS 125139
AGGCAACTTAGTCTAGTACTAAGATATAATATATTCTAATATTACTCTACTATAAAAGGGTAGTTATCTACTAGATTAGGTTAGCTCGAATATAGAGTAAAGTTTTAGGCTTTCTTATTCGCTAATAGCGTCTAAGACCTTATACCTTAAGCGAGCGATTAATAATAGCTTTTAGTATATAGATACTAAGTTTAGCTATAATTTAAATAAATAGCGTATCGCGATTAGTAGAGTTGTCTAAATAAGCTTCCGCTAGTCTCTTAGTATCTATAGGATCTAGTATTCTAAGTAGCTAATCCTTTCTTAGTAGCTTTACCCTACCTACTAAAATACGCCTAATAGTTATACGTAGTATAGAGGTATAGGTTATAATAAGGTTTTTACTCTAGCCGAGGTCGCTAAGTCTATATACGTAGCCGCGCTAAGCTTTCTACTAGTACTTATAAGGTAGGTATTTAGATATCGTCGATAATATAGAGGTATTCGATTCTTACGATATAGTTAGCTTACTTAAAGAGACTAGTAAGGTTTAAGGTAAGATTTCTAAACGGTTTAGGTACCCGCGTTTTATGCCTATAGGACCGTTTCTAGTATGTTCTATCTATTACGTCAATTAATCCCCCGCGGCATGTGCCGATGCACGGACGTTGCACGGACCTGGCCACTTCAAAAAACAGCACTGTACACTGAAGAGTAGTCAGTAGCCGGGCCAATGGTCTTCTATAGCATTCCCCGACCGAGCATGGATTTCCTGCTCAGACGTCGTAAGGACGAAGGCTCGGGGATCTACCATGGACCTTGCCCAAATACCTTCGTCTGAGATCCCGCTGCTGCTTTGTCACTACCAAAATTGAGTTGGCCAACCATGTCAACACCAAGCAGCAGCTGGTCCAAGACTCAGCGAAGCTCTACCACAGCGTTTGACTCGGATATCGCACTACAGAGCGTTCCCAAAGACAGCGAGAAAGCTACAGAAGTTGTCACTGACACGAAACTCAGTCGAAGCAGTTTCGAGCACGATGACGAGCCTCAGTATCCGACCGGTATGCGGCTGGTCTTCATCGTCATTGCATTATTTGCTTCGATGTTCCTGGTCGCCATCAGCCAAACGGTTCTTGCCGCTGCTATACCAACGATCACGGACGTCTTCGATAGCTATAATGACATTGGCTGGTACAGCACAGGCGAGCAGCTCACGGCAGTCTCCCTACAGCTACCTTTCGGCAGAGCCTACTCTTTGCTGAACAACAAATGGACCTATGTGGCGTCTATGGTCATATTCATGATTGGTAGCGCAATTTGCGGTGCGGCGCCTTCTTCTGTGCCTCTTATCTTCGGGAGAACAATACAGGGCGTTGGCTGTGCAGGCGTCTTTGGCGGGACTTTCATTCTGATTGCTCGGTTCACTCCGCTCAGGAAGCGAGCGCTGTTTGCGGGATTGGTCGGCGCTGCGTATGCCGTAGCGAGTGTTCTAGGACCTATTATCGGTACGAACAAGGTCTTCAATGATGCGATTGAGACTGACTTGATTTCAGGCGGTGTTTTCACTACCAATGCGAGCTGGAGATGGTGCTTCTACTGTAAGTTGCTGGCCTTATTGCTTTTTGGTCAGCATTGAACTAATCGAAGGGCAGTCAACCTACCTATTGGTGCCATTGCGATACTTGTTGTCGTCTTGTGCTTGCCTTCATCCCTTGCCAGGACTTCAGATGAGTTCAAACTCCTCAACTGGTGGCAAACGATACTGCGATTCGATCCATTTGGAACAGCCTTGCTGCTATCATCCTTGATATGCCTAATGCTTGCTCTACAATGGGGTGGAGCCGACTATGCTTGGAGCGACGGCCGTGTGATCGCGGTGCTTGTGGTCTTTGCACTGACCATCATTCCTTGGCTGGTTCTGCAACGATTTCAAGGAGATGACGCCACGATACCGTTCAGCATTCTACGGCAACGCACTGTCTGGTCCTCTAGCCTGTACCTGCTCTTTGTAAGCGCCTCATTCGGTGTACTCATATTCTTTGTTCCAGTCTGGTATGTCTCGAAGTTCTGTTGAGCCAATAATATGTCGCTCACTTTCCACGTTTAGGTTCCAGTCGATCAATGGGGATAGTGCAGAGGCATCTGGGCTAAAGCAGCTCGCTCTCTGCATCAGCACAGCTGTAAGCTCAATCGTTGCTGGCGGGATTGTTGTGGCAATTGGATACTATAACCCATTTGTCATCCTTGGCCCGTTCTTCATGGTCGCTGGTGCAGCATTGTTGTTCAAAATCGACTCTGGTACAGGGCTAAGCATGCTGTAAGTCTTCTAATTGAAACAATAGTATTCGGCCGGGGTCCTGACTTTATGTATTTACAGTATCGGTGCTCAAATTCTATGCGGCATAGGCATGGGTATCGGATCCGAGCAATGTAATGTTGCTGTTCAGACCGTGCTACCAGAGCACAAGGTGGCCAAAGGTACAAGCTTCTCACTGTTCGTAAGACTCCTGGGAGTCGCGCTATCTGCGCCAACGGCCCAAAGCGCCCTCCAGTCTGCACTTGTACAAAGACTCGGCAAATCCGTTGCCGACTCCGTGTACGGCAGTGGTGGTGCCACCGACATTCGGAGCAATCTCGAAGTCATTTTTGCCGACGATACTCAAGCTTTGGAGAGGGCAGTGGACGGGGTCAATTACGCAATTACCAGGACCTTCATGGTTTCTATGATCCTGGCTGCAATATCGATCCCATTCGCTCTTATGGTCGAATGGAAAAGTGTAAAGAAGGAAAAGAGGATGACGGAAGACAAGAAAGAGAAAGGTGGAGCCCTAAATCTGTCGCCTAAGGGGGAGTAAAATCAGCCAGGTTGTGGGATCATTCAGATGAGTCGGAGACGCCTACCACAAGTGATAGTACATCAGCATTCCGTACATGACTCAAGAACAGTCTTCAAAAGCCCCCTCGTTGAACGCTGCTATCGACCGATCATCGGACAAGCCTGTGCGACAAGCAGAAAGACCTTGCGCAGCAATACCATGGAGCACAAAGGGTCCCATTGTCACCAAGAGCGGGTTCATCCCGCAAATCTGGCGACAAGTCATTCCGTAGCTACGGCATGGATGGTGGAGGCTCTAAAGGCATCGAATGAAGCTGAAAGAGGCAGCGCTGCGTCAATATGCTCTAAACTACTATCTCAGCTATGGAGATGAACTTCAAACTCGATGCAATCGATAGAAACGACACTCACAGCATCACTTCATGGCGATTGCGGATTCAAGACCAAATCAAGAGAACTCATAATGTTCTGCCCAGCCGATGGTACATCTGTAGGCTCAATGTCAGTACGAATCGACAGGACTCCAAATTTTCGTCGACAACTTACTTGCTTCGGCTCATATCAGCGAAGTTGAAGTGGTCCTTGTCTAGTCAGCAGATCATCACTGTAGCGACCTTTCTACAACTCACCGGAATAAATTTGCTCATAAAATCTGGGTCTTGGCGCATCTTTTCGATAGTCTCGATCGACGGAACTACCATCGAGATCACGGCGTCGTATTCAAGCAACATGTCAGTTGGAGCACCTGGAAACAAGCGTTCCAATGATGCCTTTGACTGCGCATCGTTATGCATCTATCGACAAAATCAGCAGATGAATACTGGCCAGCACAGGGTCTGACCACATACCACGCTGTATGACACAGCGCCATACTTCTCGAGGAGTGGCTTGATGATTGGGGTATTGACCGTCTCCATATGTTCGTGGAAGCTCTCTTCGTCCATGTCTGGCTTTCGATGGGTGTAGATGTTGTAAGCGAACAGCCGCTTCGGCTGCTCTGATGCCATACTGATACTGACCTATCTGGTCGTTTGCAAGGACAAGCCCGAGTGTTGCAACACAATTCTACTATGGAAGAATTGCAATTGTTCCTCGATTAGACCTCATCACACGTCATTTCTCGACAGCGCTGATGAATAGGCTTGAAGCTTCGGGCTTCAGTCGTCCATGGTCGACATGGGGCACCATTTGCCGGTACATTCACCGATTTGACGAGGACCTGCCGACATGGATTGAAGACACGATTCAATATGAGGGTGTTACCGCTGCGGTATTGAAGAAGGCGAGCTTTGTTGCCGACCTTGTACAGTCGCCATTAAATCAGCGAGAATCCAGAGTAGTCGGTAGTGCATGCATCGCGCTCCTCACACCAGTCGACTTCTTCCACGTCACTTCCTCCGACCACTGAAACGATCATTCGCGACATCCGCAACGATGGGTGCCGCCAAAACACCAATCGATAGCAAGGTCGTTGTCATTACCGGAGCGAACAAAGGTCTGGGCTTCAACGCTGTGAAAGCCTTCCTGAAGTCTGAGCAGCGATACCACATCTTTCTTGGATCTCGAGACTTGGAGAAAGGTCGACAGGCTGCAATCGAAGCAAGCCACGAAGTCCAATCGGAAAGTGTCGTCGAGGCTCTTCAGCTTGATGTCGAGAGCGATGAATCGATTCAAAGCGCTTTTGAGACGGTGAAGAGCAAAGTGGACAGAGTTGATGCTTTGGTCAACAATGCAGGTAAGCAGCATCATTGCGATCCTGGATAGCCACACATGCTGATCGATGAGTCACTAGGCGTCATGCTTGACCAGCAGATCGATCAAGGCAACATGACTGTCCGAGAGGCCTACAACAGATCCTGGGATATCAACGTCACAGGAGCACACATTCTCACACTCGCATTTTTGCCACTTCTGCTGAAGTCTGCAGAGCCGAGACTCATCTTCAACACAAGTGGTGTATCTTCACTAGCAATGGCCGCTGATACCACACACTTTACCTACAAGCCGGCACCAGCTGGTCTACCAAAGCCAGCCGGCACAGTCTCGTATCGAGCTTCGAAGGCTGGACTCAACATGGTCATGCTTGAATGGGTTCGAATGCTAAAGAGCGATGGTGTGAAGGTGTTTTGCGTTGCACCAGGATTCTTTGCCACGGACATTGGCGAGGGTGATCCAGAGAAGATGAAGAAGATGGGTGCTGGCGATCCAGCAAATGGCGGTGCTGCTTTGGTGGCCGTTGTTGAGGGTAGGAGAGACGAGGATGTTGGCAAGGTGTGCAATATGGCGCCTTATGGAACGCCTGTGCAAGCATGGTAGAAACAGGTACCTCGTCTATAAATAAGTTCTCTTCTAGATTCGCAATTCCGACAGTGTTGTCTTCTTTCGCCCATTTCTCTAGTCCGATAACCATACCTCGTTAGTCGTGAGCACTGCCATTTGAGCGGCTACCATTTGACCGATCAGTCCATTTCAACGTGATGCGAATTCACATCGTAAGGAAATGAGCGAGGCAAGAGTATGATGCAGGCTTGATATTGTGTTTACTGCGAAAATAATACCCAAGTTCGGCTTTCACTCTAGATCCTGATCCTCCCAGAACACGAGACACCTAATCTCAATGCTTTCCCTCGGTGGTCCAAAGTCATTAGGCGTCTGAATTGCCGTGTCTGCAGAACCATTGTTAGCTCATTAAAACCTCCAATGCGAATGCAGTCCCAGACTTACGAGGCACCCGTCTTGCCCTGCCATCCTTCTTGGAATCAAATATCTTGATCAACAACGCCTCTTGCGGTGTCATATCACTGCAATAAAACCACTTATGCCCTGGCTTGGCGACCATATGCCATTGCTCATTGTCAACGTTTCTAGTATTAGGTGGCTCTCCAAACACGATTCTGGTAGTGACGGCCTTGAGATCAGATTCATCGACGCTTCGAGCATCGCACACAGCAAGCGGCTCTCGCTTCACCGGCATCAGAGGCTGCCATACGTTTATGATACCCCATCTAGTTTTGGTCCTGGGTCGCAGCTGCTCAACATCCGGGAGCCTGTCGAGTACAATTTGAGCGCCATCGTATGACTGGTCTATCACTTGGTCAGATGAGGTTTCCTAAGCTTCGGACACTTCTGTTGCACTCACCGACATGCACGAACTGAGCAGGCGGGCTCTTATTATGCCTTGCAGAGTCTGGTAGGTCTTTTGGAATATCGGCAATCGACTGAGCTGGATCACGACGGATCACATGTGGCGGAAACGGGTGAACGTAAGTAGCTCCTGTCCTGTACGGCATGTGTGAATGATGCGAATGGTGGGCATTGACAGAGATGGCTTACGCTTTCATCAACATCTCCCGAACCTGTGGATAATAAGACTGCTTCTGGATGGCAGCATCGTCCTCCCAAGTCGACTCTGGAATCGTACTTTCGATCACTTGAAAGCCTTGTTTATCAACGCTGAAGGTCTCGTCGCTCGACCTCATGTCTGTCACTTTGACGAGCTGCCGATTGAAGTTCTGACGCTGAAAGCCAATTGTGGCAATGTATTGGATTGGATAGACTTCGCCATCTTTGAGCTTCGGGTAGTAGTTGACAAAAGCCTCGGTGTGCTCAGGTGTCTTGTGAGGCATGGTTGGGGTAGGCTCGTCCTAGTAACGTGGCTTAGAATCAGTAAGAAGTGACTACGATCTGGTCGCTCGTCGAAGCGGCCAAGCTGATCACTACCTCGTGATTATGCTGTTGGTATCGTCATTACAATTGCCTCATATCCGGAGATCAGTCGCGTCGAAAGAATCCGGGCCCAGGAAATCGGCCTATTCTGATCCCCGGTCGCTGAACGAGGACGCCTACGAAGTTCGGGATTCTGTTCACGGATCGTCAAGAACTTGCTGAGGGAGGAGCCTACGTACGAAGATTGCATTTCGCTTTGGCACACATCTGTCTAGACACCTTGCTTTTCACCCTCGCTTTACAGGATATTGTAGTAGTAGTGCATTGTGACATCCAATTAGCACCAAAGGCTTAGGAGTCATCAGATAGTCCGACCATCTTCAAAGAGTCCGCCCAAAGCTTCTTCTCACCTTCTTCGTCAAAGGCCCAAGATTTGAAGCCATAGCCCGTCCACTGAACATCATCAGCAATTGGCTTGCTCACGCCGCAGTCCTCCATGTAGAAGCCACCCAAGCCCTCGTATTCCTTGCCAACGGCCGCCAGGACAGACGTCGCAGCACCTTGCTGAACCGTCTTCCACCCCTTCTGGATGTGTGGCATCTGAATTAACTTCTCGAGCATCTCTCGAGTATGCTGCTCAGCAGATTCCATAAGTCCGCTTCCAAAGCCACCAGGATGAATGCTGATTGCATGAATGCCTCGTGACCCGTATCTGCGCTCGATCTCGTTGCAAAACCAGATCTTAGCAGTGTTTGAATGAGCATATGTGTCGCCAGGATTGTAGCCGGGACCATCTGGGTGCGCGGTATCGTAGTTGTTCGCAGGTAGAACAGTACAAGCAGTGTGTGATGTGCTTGAGGTTGTGATGACGCGTACGGGACCGTGCGTAGACGCTGTATGCAAGAGAAGAGGTTTCAACAGCTGGAAGAGATAGAAATGTGCCAAGTAATTGACACCAAATTGCTGCTCGAAGCCATCTTCCGTGTAGCCTTTCGGCGTTGCTGCGATTCCTGTCTTTGTGTCAGAACGGCGCATCGATCAAGATGTGTGAGATAGAATGACCTACCAGCATTGTTGACAAGCACATCGAGTCTCTGTGCTTTGGCGAGAACTGCTTCGGCGCCTTTCCTCACGCTCGTCAAGCTTTTCAGCTCCACTTCGACGACTTCCAGCTGCAAGCTGCTGTCTTCAGCAAGCAATTTATTCTTGACTTTTTCGCCTTTTGCAACATCTCTGGAGGTGAAAAACACCTTCATGCCAGTCTTCCCCAGAGCCCGCACAATCTCGAGACCGATGCCATTTGTGCCACCAGTGACCAGCGCAACCTTGTCATTCAGCTTTCCCACAAGCCCTTCGTCTTCGACGATCTGGAGTGCTGTTGGACGAGCGTCACCTGCGCCCTTGGTGTCTGCATGAGCTTCGGCGTATCGGTTTGCGATTTGAGGAAGGGTTGGAGAGTATGGCATTTTGACAAGTGACAATCACTATCAAATTTGGTTAGCTTTCAATGAGCAACTATACCGCTTGAAAACTACTTCTCAGCGGCCAGCGACTTTGTACAGCAATAGCAACGAAGCTGTATCATCATCGCCGGCCTGGTCGGGGATTGCGCTAGATTAAGGTTTCTCCAGATTCGGTAAGCGGATTCCTCGAATCCAATCAGATCGAGCACGGTAAACAGATGGCCGACTGTCGGTGTTGTGCTGTTCGATGGCAGCAGAAGAGCTAGATAGTATCGTTCTGAGATCGAGAAGCTCGCAAAGGGCTGGTAAGTTGAAGCGCGACAGAACACGACGCTCACTATGGCAGCACGAAACACCTGGAAACCATCAGCGACGAGCACCATCGCAGAACTACCAGGATCAGATTCGGATCGTCCTGTCGAAGTCGAGGAAGATGTGCTGGAAATCATTCGCAGCGATTCTTTCGTGGTCGACTGGTATGGACAAGACGACAAGGGCAACCCTCAGAATTTGCCTCTATGGCGAAAATGGAGCATCACCATGATCCTGGCATTATATGTGCTTTCCACGACCTTTTCCTCGTCAGTATTCAGCGCTGCTGCGGCAGTGACAGCCCAAAAATTCCACGTCAAAGTCGAGACAATGGTCTTTGGAGGAACTTCGCTGTTCATGATTGGATTTGCTCTGGGTCCGGTAATCTTTGGGTCAGTATCACTACAGTGGACTAATGAGCGGTTGCTGATCGTGATGCACACAGACCCTTGAGTGAGCGATATGGAAGGAAACAACCGTTGATGGCCGGCTACATTGCGTTCGCAGGATGGCAGCTTGCAGCTTTCAATGCACAAAGCCTGACCAGCATCTTCGTGTGTCGATTCATGCAGGGTGTGTTTGGTGCAGCTCCTTCCGCGATCCTCAGCGGGACGCTGGCCGACATCTGGACGCCGAAGCAGAGAGGTTTCGCGATGCCTTGTACAGGCACCTTCCTTATGATCGGCCCGATCCTAGGTCCAATGATTGGGTCTATGATCGTGAAGAGTCCTCTGGGATGGCGATGGATTTTCGGCGTAACTGCGATCTTTACATTGGCGATTGCTGTGCTCACCTATCCCATCCTGACAGAGACATATTCGCCTGTGCTGCTAGCAAGAAGAGCAAGCAGGCTCCGACACATGACCAGGAACTGGGCGCTTCGTGCGAAATCAGAAGAGCAGGAGATGACCATGAGTGATACTCTGGACCGCTTTTTCTCAAGGCCTGCCAAAATGCTTGCCCTTGAGCCTATACTGCTGCTGATGTCAACCTACATCTCAGTAGTGTTCGGTGAGTAGTGCTCTCCTTGGTTTCCAGAGCTGGGCTGATCGAGTGCCAGGTCTCATGTATGTCTTCTTCCTTGCTTATCCCATGTCCTTCGCTCGCGAACGTAATTGGGATGCGACCACTGCAGGTCTGCCTCTCTTGTCGATTCTTCTCGGAACCATTCTCGGTGGTGCCCTTATCATTTTCACCGTCAATACCAAGCTGTCTCCAGATCCAAAAGCCGGTCGACCACAGGAGAATCGACTGCTTCTGATGATGATCGGAGCTATATGTCTACCTGGTGGCATGTTCTGGTTCGCGGGCACGAGCTCGCCTGCTATGAACGCGTGGCCGCAAATCATGGCAGGTGTTCCGATCGGTGTGGGTATAATCTTGATCAACATGCAAGGCATGAACTACATTGTCGACTGCTACGGTATCAATTCGAATTCGGCGATTGCCGCCAATACCTTCATGCGGTCATTATTCGCATCCGGTTTCCCTCTTTTCGCGTAAGTCTGACTCTTTCATTGGGTTGGCTCAATGCTGATTTCTCGCAGTACGACCATGTATGCGGCTATTGGAGTTGCCAAAGCCACAGCATATCTCGCGCTGTTCGGCGTCGCGCTGGCTCCGATTCCATTCCTGTTCTATCATTACGGCGAGAAGATCAGGGCGCGCAGTAGATGGACACCGAAGTGATCTGGCAAGATGACCGCGTCATGGGTGGATGTAGAGGAATGCGTATGAGAGCCTGTTGATGGATCGTTTCGGTCCCATCATATCTAGCAACTGTCCATCGGTAGAATGGCATTTGAAGGTGGAAAATACTGTGGATGGGTAGAGGAATACTACCTCCGTTCAGACCTTTGTGCTTTAAGAATTGAGTTGCGTGGTGAATTGATTAAGAATGAGTCAAATACAAATTAGGGCTAGCTTCCGTCTTTCCGAACAACTAATCACACACACTCCACCTAATTCTTTGCCTAAAGGCCTAAAGCTAAACTGTCTAATTTTAGTATAGATTCTACTATTAAAACACTAACTCGCGACACTAACGCAAACCCGCATATCTAAAGAGACTAGATTATAGCGCTACTAATTGCGAGTCTAACGATCTAAAAATCCTATATATACGACGTATACGTATTAAGTTATACTAAATCTCGCGACGCGAGTCTATATATAGCTATCTACCTACTAGTATACCTAATATATACCGAAATAACAACTCCTAAACCTCGTATATTTAATACTTAGAGGTACTTAATTAGGGCTTTATAACTAACTTCTTCGCTAGAAGTAACTACGTATAACTTCTTATTACTAAGTTCTCGCTACTAGTTAATAGAACGGGTAGTAATACCCTCCTTTATTTTTAACTAAACTAACTCGAGGCCCTTCGCTAAGTACTTCTTATCTACTTTAATAAGACACTTAAGTAACTACGGCGTAGTAGTACTAAGTTCTCGTTACTTCGCTAACGCTGTTTACTAGCGGCTTAGAAGGCTCTAGATACATCCTCTCTAACATATTTAAACCCTTCGCGAGCTCGCAGATCTACTATTTCTAACTAACTTTATAGTAAAGGCTATACGTGTATAACACCTCGTTATTAAGATATAACTAAGTAGTAGACGCGACTTTAGTTAGCTAGCTAGCTAGCAATTCGAGTTAATACTTCGAATACTAACTAATATTAACTAACACCTAATAATACCTATAATACCTATAAGAATTACTAATATAAGCGACTCTAAGTTAACTAATCGACTCGACACTTCTAAGCTTAATCGTTAGCTAGGCGGAAGCGCTTAGTATAGCTCTTCTTATCTATCTCTATCTAATACTCCTAGTATATCTAAACTCAACTATCGTAGCGAAGATAAGGATACTAGACTACTACCTTAACTAGAAGATAATAAAGAAGACGAAGAAATAACTACTCCGTAGGA
>AWYD02000702.1:0-117130 GCA_000504365.2 Pseudocercospora pini-densiflorae CBS 125139
CGCGATAGTAATCTCTCTTAAGGCTAACTCGATACTTAACCTCTAACTATCTATCTCTAAGCTATTACTCCGAATATACTACTTTAAGCCTCGCGACTATAAATACTAACTAGATTACCTTTACTAATATAATCGCCCGCTATATTTAGCTATCTACTAATAAGAATATCGAGTAATATAATAGCGAGCTTACGACTATTACTAGTATACTTAAGGATACCGATAAGCGATTTAAGCGCCTAATTACTCGTATTAACCCTAGACTACGCTCTTTAGAGACGAGTCCTACCTTAACGGCTTTAATATATACTAAGATTTAAGAGCTAGTATCTAATATTAAGTAATATATAGGTCTAGATATAAAAGCTCTTCGCCTTAAAGCTATTACTAGTATACTTTAGTACGTATTTAATAATAAATATATTTAAGAAGAGCTACGTAAGAAGGATTATAAGGCGCTATATAATATAGTATTTAGTTATACCTACGACGATACCTTCGACTATATTATACTAGACTAAGATAGAGATATTATACTTAATATCTATACTATAATAATAGGTATCTAGCTACGTAGTCGTAGCGATAACTATCCTAGTAATAGTATATATACTTACTTATATAACTTATTAAGAGCTAAGCTAACTAAATAATAGCTTATAGTATACGGATCTAAATCGTTCTAGTAGACCGTCTTAGCGCCGAGATTATTAACTATAGAATAACTAGTATCGACTACGATAGTATCTATTAGTATATTATTAATAGTCCTAAGAAGAACTCGGTTACTACCTTTTAGCGTAAGCTAAATAGGCTTAGTCCGAAGCGTAATTAATATCGTATAAGTACTATAATAATATAGTATAATATATATACTAAACTAGTATCGATAGATAGCGCCGACTTAGAAGTATACTCCTATCGCGTATAAAGGTATTTAATAGCGTTAGAGTTAAGAGCGACTAGTTTATATAGGATAGGTATATATACTAAGAAGCTAGCTTTTAGCTATTTAAGTAGCTTTAGCGTATTCGTAATATCTTAATACTACTATACTAGACGCTTCTAGTATTACTATTATTTATACTTAGAATTAGCTACTCTTTTAGATAATATATATTTTATAGGGAAATACTATAAAGCGACAATTAACTATTTTAGCCTAGTTAGACTAGCTTTACTACTTATATAATACTTTAGTATAACTATACTTTCTAATAATTATCGCTATATTAAAGATACTTAAAATTATACGCTCTATATAGTAATATAGGTTTTAATATTATACGATAAAGTACGATATATAGTATATAGTAGATCTAGCCTCTAGCGGCTAGCTATATTAGACTAGCTTTATATAACGATTAATAAACTAATAATATAACGTCGTATATATATAATATTAATATAGATCGTCTTCCTATTATATACGCTATCGAATATACTATTTAGATTAATATATATCGCGTAGTATAGAATATTAGTCTAGAGATAGCTAGAAATCTATACTTTTAGTATATTTAGCTTTAGACCCTTATAAGTAAGGGCAGTAAGCTAGGAGTAGGAGGGTCTATATAGAGATAGAGAATATACTAATATAAAAAAAGAACTATACGATATAATAGCTATACTTTCTAAACTTCTTAGAAACTTTAAATACAAGATTCTTAAATCCTAAAATTTTTAGAATACGAGATTCTCGTAGTTTTAAAAAGTTATCTTAAGTATAGTTTTAATATATTTACCTTACTATTACCTACTATTATATAATATAGTTATTACGTATAAGAGATACTTATACTTATAGGTTAATAATAGTTACTAATATACTTATATAAGTATCGGCCAACAAAGTATTAGTATTAATACCCCTACTTGTAATAGAATAGCGCGCTAGAAAAGTAAAGTATAGTCGGCGCTAGACGAATGGAACTAATCCGCCGCCACCAACTCAGCCCTCAAAGCCTCGGCGCTGTAGAATCTAGTACGCGGTAGGACGGCCTTGCGAGCTTATGTAACAGAGTTTAGGACTTGCCTCCTAGGAACGAGACTTGGAACCACTCACGCACAGTAGACGCTTTTGACGTGAATGTGATATTGGTTCCTCCTTCCCGTCACCGAGTGTGTCCGACTCATCCCACATGACCGAGACAGCACAGGTTGCAGGCTGTCTTTGCCGCAACGCTTGGATCCATCCCTAATTCGCCTAGCACCGTCTCGCTCAGCATCTTGATCATGGATTATGGACTAGTGCACAGCGATACAGGCGAATCCATGCTTTCGCACGCGTGGGTGTGGGTGTGATGGGCGACAATCACACCTCGCCCAAGATGCTTGGCAACCACCACGGGGCTCAGCGCTCGCATCGCTGCAACTATCCTGCTGGATGTAGGGCTGTCTTGTTGTTTGTGTGACAGGATCAGTATACCCAAATCTCCTCAAGCACTGCTGCCCGCTCCACCAGGGACAATCGTGCTCCAAAGACCGTCTGCTGAACTTTCGAGTATACCCATGCTCTTTCAGTAAAATAAGCGAGATCTCCCACATCACCGAGATCCGGGACATCGAATAGGTCCACGAGCTCCAAGACTGTGCAGAATCCCTGGAAGCGTACATTGCGGCTGCTGATCGGCGATGAACACCATCGTAGAGGTGTCAAGGGAAATCTAGGAAACCCGTTGACGTCGCGTCTTTTTCGCGTATGAATGGTGCCTTTTAGAATGCCGCCTGGCGTTTGCGTTGCTCTAACACGAGCGAACATGGCGAGCAGTTCCTCTTCATTGATGTTCAAGTTCTGAAAAGCTGAATGGCGCGAGGAGCTCAGAAATGTAGCGTCATCCATAGGGTGATAGTTGAGAATGTGAGGTAAGTGATGTTGTACATGCCGTTCAATCAGCTCATGTGCAAGCACTCTAATATCGTCTGCGTCGCGGAAATTACCGCCTGTCAAATAGTCAGTGTCACAGATACTGCAGTCGCATGGCTCGAACCCCTTGACGCTGTTGCGCGGGCTTTTGAAGATGGGGCGCCGAAGACGTGTCTAAGCACATGGAAAGTCTAGATCGGCCGGAGCATGCTGAGAACTTCTGGGGTCGCCGTGAGCTCATGCTGGTCTTACTCAGTTCTCTTGCTGGGGAAGTGTACAAATCGCCCTTCCGTCGAGTGGCTGTAGCTGAGGTCGCGATGTCAGACACCGTAGGTTGATCTCAGCCTTCCCTTTTGGATCGGGACACCTTCATTCCGAGACACATGTAAAGTCTCATGCCCTCGCGTGGCTCTGTCCTCAAAACTTTTCCACTCTCATAATCGGAACCAAGCAAATGTATATACGTACCTCCATTGTTTGCTGCAGCCATCTGGCCAGCCCTATGATAGGCGAAAGCTTTGGCATCCTCAATCCTATCATATGGATCTGGCTGTAGTCCACGATTTGCTATAAAGACCTGTAATGCTTCGAGAACCGGCAGATTGAAGATTGATTGATTGAGGTTGTTCACCGTGGTATGCAGATGATCCAGAGCGGCAGAAACACGCTGTCTGGCCAGCAGCTCGCGATTCTTCTCGTTATCGATAATGCTCTTGAGATTGCGGTTGAGCAGGCGACATCTCAGAATGCCTTTTATTGGCGTGTATGCTAGGATGATCAAATATATTTCTGCGGGAAGTTGGGAGAATGACGCGATCTTGTGCGTAGACTCCATGCTGTTCGTTCGAAGACTGTTCTCCGGCCTGATGGTTGCAAAGGTCGGAAGGTTTATTGCGTGAGGTGAGGTAGACGACCGGTTGTCGTGCTTGGCCGTACATTCTCTCCGAAGCGAATGAGCAAGTTCAAATCGAGTGGCTGCTTATAGAAAGTCCAGAAAGCGGGAAACACGACGTGAGGCACGTCAGGATAGTGGCCAAATCGCTTGGGCTGACTTGGCTGAAGTGTATCCGGTCAATCTGCGGCGCATCCCACTGTACCCACGTCGCTTCAGCCCGAAGTGTCCAGGATCGGTCTGACCATCTTCGATCTGTTCGCAATGCTTGCAGTTGACACCTTGAGATAGCTGTCGCAATTGTCGAGGAGGGATAAAGGAGACGTAAACAATTTATTTCAAGGTAGCTTGTCTTGGCAATCCCCTACCACTAGGTGCATAGTTTCCAGACTGTTGGTAGCGACATCTTCCCAATTGGATCGATAGATCATCTCATCACAATACCGCTGACGAAACAGTGCCTCTTTGAGTATGTTCGCAAATCATGTTCGGTTCCAACATGCCGAATAAGCGCTCTGTTCCATTATCGAAAGTCCATATTCGTCTTGTGAGCATCTGCATCTCTGCATTCACCACTGTAGCTGTAGTTGAGAATCTGCAACCAATGCAAGGTGCATCTTAGACGTGTCAGGCAACGGTGCTACCAGCCGTGTCCGTACAATTGGAACACTCACAACAGTATGGCCTATGCGGCACGGACGCGCACGCAGATTGCAGCGCATCCTTTCCACTGTGTCGGTCATCGTCAGACTTGTTGAGATGATCCGTCCAGTTTTCGCTCGGACGCGACACCGCGCACTCAGGGCCATGAGGACAGCGTCTCGGTCTGGAAAATGGCCGCGGTGCATAGCTCGAAGGCATGATGGTGTTGCTAGCTACCCCGTGGGCAGCCTCTCAAGCTTGTGCTATACGGCGCAGGTAGCAGCATGCACTATGCGGAACTGAAGACGACAAACTCGGCTTGCTGTTTCAAGAACAGCTGCAGGCGCGATGTGCGCATAGCTTTGGCCGGCGTACTCAAATTGGGGTTGATGTGCAGCTTGCGCATTGCAGCTCCGAGCACATCTTCCTGCCCCAATGAATTTGCTTGCGTCAGGTGTTGTCCAGCTCGTCCTGCCAGGAGATTGTCTGGTGCTGGAAGTTATGCTGCTTCATCGTGGTGTGAGCATGGTTCGCACTCTGTCAATCCGTTTCTGCGCAGCCTCTAGCTTCTCCAATCTCCTCTTTCGCTCCGCATCACGTTGCTCCATAGCTTCCAGTTTCTGCTTCAGCCGCTCGTTCTCCTTTCTGACAACTTGTGCGACATCGCCTCCAGCAGTCTCCAACTCCTTTATCTTGTCCCGCAGAGCAGCATTTTCTCGGCGCTCCTGGGCCACCATATCATTCGCCTGTTGAAAGAGACTGGCACTCAGCTCTTCGACTTCTGCGTTCACGGCCTTGACTTTATTCTCCGCGGCTATGCGTGCCGTCTGCTCTTTGACCAAGGTAGCCTCCAAATCATGCTCCCGCGCTGACACCGCTCCGTCAGCTGGTGCCAATGAGGCCTTGCGCATAAAGCTTCCCAGGCGTGAGAGGCCAGGTGGTCGTTCCGGTGGATGCGCGGGTTTATGCTCGTCTGAATTGTTCGATGTCCCCGAGCCCTGACGATTGTGCTGTTGTCGCAACTGCTCCTTCAAAACGCGAATCTCATTCTCATAGTCCGCGAATCGCTGAGCTACATAGATAACGTCAGTTGGCGCATTCATAGAGAGGATGTAGTGCTGCTGCTCCTGCTACCCTGCAGCGCATCACCATATCCTTTGCTTCGTGCAGCGGTGGTAGCATAGCATAGCATAGCATTGCGGCCTGGGGTCTGAAGGTTGTTTCGTAGCCACGTACCTGCCGCCGTAGCCTTCTCGGCCAACAAAGTGTTTTCCTCTTCAAGCTCTCGGAGTCGCATTCCGGTCACGCCATTGGGCTCAACATCCAACGCAGAGTCGTGCGCACCATGCCTGTGAATGACAGGGACGCCATTCGGCAGTCCACCGCTTGCCATTACCACCAGCAACCGAGTCAGGACACAACCACATAGGCGACATGGGCGCCGATGCGAGATGGTAGGGTCGTCCCTGATGGGATTGAAGGCAGCGGCTGGCCTGCCAAGGGACTTGACTTGGTGTCTGGAACACAAGGCGCGGATTTGGTCAAGCCAAAGAGCCCACCACAAAGGAGCGGTGTTTCAACAAGCCCGGTACTTCTTGCTTGCTTGCTTGCAGCGGAGCGCACCGATCCAGAAGCGCAATTCGCAAAGGATTCTCGAACGGCCGCTAGGACAAAGTATGCCTTCTTCGCACGTGGTCGGTGGTGGCTGGATGCTGTGCACTAGGATCGTTAGGACATTTTAAAGGCGTCATCAGGAATGCAGCTGCCAAGATGCACGGCATTGCATTCGGCGTGCAATGTATGAATCTGACAGTTCATCAAAAAGCAACTGGAGCTACCTGAAGCAGTAGAGCAGACTCTCAATCCAAATATCAGGGGCGGGATGAATGAGGTACGCAATATGAGGTTCCAGGTACGTATGTATTTATTGCTACTGTAGGACCACAAGCATTTTACTCTTGAGCGTCGGAACCATTCCCGAAGCATGCATCATCTCAAGCGACGAGTCAATTATTTGCATTATTTACCCGTATGCGCTTCTGTATCGATACATTCCTTGATGGTCTGCAACTCTCTGCGGACACATGACACTTGCAATATTTTGGCCAACCCACGGATGAACTTACAGGCTGCATCTGTGTAGAAGCCGACTAGAAGCGGCCGCCACAACTTGGCCGCGGCTCAAACTCAATAATATCTCTAGACTGATGAGGCATCAAAGTCACGAACATCAGATGATACTGGGTAGCGACCTACCTAGACAGGAATTGCGTAGTTGTGACGGTTCTCGAATCTGCTCACCTTACTGTCAACTGATAGCCCAATGTGGATCCCGT
Organism: Pseudocercospora pini-densiflorae CBS 125139; assembly: GCA_000504365.2. NCBI lineage: Eukaryota > Fungi > Ascomycota > Dothideomycetes > Mycosphaerellales > Mycosphaerellaceae > Pseudocercospora > Pseudocercospora pini-densiflorae. The sequence continues at coordinate 6,737 of AWYD02000702.1, forward strand.
TCTGTGCGGCTAGCGAACTGATTGCAAAGCTGATCCACCTTTGTTCTTGTCAAGAGAAGAATCAGAGCAAGAACCGCGGAAGCGATGTGGAAGCAGCACCAACAACAGACCGGGGCCCCTGAGTGTGGATACAGCGTGCCGGGACGATCACCTTGCGACAACCGATCTTGACGTAGTATTTGTGGATCAGCGAATTTGAGTGCTGCGCTCGGCAGACTGGTAAAGATTCGAAGGTCCACCGCAATGCTTCAGCTCTGCATCCCCCAGTATCCAGACGTCAAAGGTGCAAGGCGAGCTGGGAATTCGGTGCGTTCACTTCAGCCGACGCGGTTGGTTAGACGTTAGATCCCAGGAAAGCATAGCATAACATGTAGCGTCATGATTCTGGTTGGTCGCTGCAGGTGAGCCGAATCTGAGCCGCGTTGCCAGAAGAAAGCTGGAGAGCTTGAACTGGGCTGCCCGGACAATCTTGAAGTGTAAAACGTGACGGATTGTTGTAGGGACTCTCGGCATGCCGATGCGAAAATGGGCCGAATTATGTCGTCGACGTGAAGATTGGGCTCGTCAAGGCGCACATGCTGGTCGAAAGTGACGACAAGTGTCACGTCTGGCAAAGATTGGTAGAGAAAAGCGGGCTGGAGACAGCAAGCACAGGCAGGTGTGGCTTGAGATCGGCGATCAGAAGCGCGAGAGCGATCGTGGCTTGTTAGCGTGCTCGCGGGGGGACTGGCATCTCCATTCGTTGCGAGTTGACGTATCGACCGACGGACCTGGCGCCGCAGTGCCTGGCAGTCAGTTTCTTCGAGCTGCACAGAGCGGAGAGGAATAACGTGCATTTCCTACCTGCAAGCAAGGGCAGTGCGGCAAGCATTTCGCCTGTCGGAAATCGAACGGAAGCCTCGTGCCTACCTGACAATCGCAAAACAGGGCTTCGGACCTCTCTCCAGTTGTGCACCCCGTTTGCAACACTGCCTCTCCGAAATCAGCACTCACCTTCAACAACCACAGCACATCCTCAGAACTGGTGCAACACTGCTCCAGGAGACAGTACGAGTTGCTCAAGCACTTCAGACCGTGTTAAAGGAGGCTTTTAGGTCTCACCAAGCAGTCGCCACTCCAGAAGTCGACTTTGAGCGCAGCTTTTCCAGCACTTGAAGCCTTCGCCACATCGCGCTAACTCATCAACACCAACGCCTGTACCCTGCCACTATACAGCAGCAAAGAAGCAAAACCACAGCTGTTTTCAGGATGTCGGGCGACTGGATGTTCCAGGACCGGCGCCAGGACTCACACTTCGATTCTGCATTTGATCCTGACCAAGACTTCATGTTCGAAGATGGCGGCGGTGACGACATGCAGAGCATGCAGCATAATATCACATCGCTGCAGATGCTCAGTCCAGAGGACGACGCTGCCTTGCAGCCAGAATTCATGAATCCAGCATTTTTCGACCAGAGCAGCCTCTCGCCGACCTCGCAAAATTGGCCCGTCGCGCAGTCATATGATGAATTCAATACGCACTCATTACGGAATGACATCGTGAATGGCCGACCTTCCAGCGTTGTGCAACAATTCGGCCAAATAACGCCACCGGACGATGGCACGCCAAAGTTCTCTCCAGTGAAACAGAATACAGTTACCGCTTCACAGCCCACAACTAATTCCACGGCAAAGTCGGAGAGAGCACGGAACGCCGCTAATCAGAGACATGCAAAGGCCAAAAAGGTACGTAAATCCAGGTGGTCCTGTGAACGGTCCTGATGTCGGTACCCATCGAGAATCTTTGTGAGACCATCACGCCTTCGAAATAACCGTGGATTCTCGCACACGCTTTCTCGTCCTTCGCTGACCAGTTTCCAGGCTCGAAAGGATAGTGCTCGGGACACTAAGGACGCTGAAGATGAAGTTGGCGATGTTGATGACAAAAAAGAGCGTTATCGCGAAAAGAATCGGTTGGCAGCTGCCAAGTGTCGGTCTAAGAAGAAGACGCACACGGACGGCCTAGAGGAGTCAGCGAGATTCATCACTGCGCAAAACAACAAGCTCCGAGCGGAGGAGAGAGAACTGCGAGACATGTTCTCCAGCCTTCGCCACCAAGCACTTGCGCATGACCCTACCCAAGGCTGTACTTGCCAGGCCATCCACATGTACAATAACAACAAAGCACAAGAGGCTGCGAGGGGCGCGGCTATGCAATTTGCGGCGCAATCAGTGCCTTCGCCGGCGTTGAGCAGCAACAGGTCTGCAGTCGCGTCACCAGTGGATTTGGACGGTGTTGCAAGCCGTACGCAGTCGTTCTCCGGCGTGAGACCGCAACTCGCTCAACAGCAATCGCGTTCGCAGTCTGTCGCTGGACCGATGGGCGTAGTCCCGGCGATCAATGGCAGATCGCAGCCGTCACCGGTGGTCGCAGATGGAACTCCTTGGGGTGTTTCTCCAGCCAGCGACAATATCCAGGACTACCAGTCAACCACTCTGAACCAGGAAATGGAGCTCAGCTGATGGAAAGCTCGAGAGGGCATCGAGCTGCGGTGGTGTACATTATGCTCAGGTCGCCAAGATGGCAGAAAATGAGCTCCAGCAGTCGTCCAGATCTCGCAGAACTTGGACGCGTGGAACTCCAGATATGACTTATGAATCAGGGTGCGAGGGGATCGAAGACCATACATCTTCGGTATCTTGTCGACCAGTACTTTCGGCATTAAATTAGTTCGACTCGTAGCGATACCTAAAAGGCGAGGCGTCTGGGGCTTCTTGATGTGATGCATTAAAAGACATCAGGAGACTTTGTAGCTTGCAGTTAACGAAAACCAGAACTTAAATGCAGTTTCCATGGCTTCCGTTGAGTGTCAAGGTGCGTCGTGGTATTTCCATCATTTTGACGACATGGCGCGCTCACAGTTACCATAAGAGCTATACCGAGTTCGTGCAAGGCGCCCACATCGGCACCCTGAGTCCGTGGTGGTGGACCAGTTAGAGCATCGGTGTATGGCCGCTTCCGCGATGGCTTGAGCTTCTGGTGAGGTCTGTTATACAAGTCTTGATGCAGGGTCATCCCAATATATTGTTGAGTGGCATGTTCGTAGCATTCTGCAGGTGGCAATGTCCAGTGTGTGTCTTTCCCTGGGTGGTCTTCGAGTATTCCGCCGTGCCTCGAGCTGCTTGGCTGCAGCTTCGTGCTAGGAAGTAAGGAATTGGCCAGAACCTATCTCGTACAGCCTAAGCAACCTCATGTATGGTTCGCGTCCCTGGTGTGCTCTCGGAATGGTTAAATCCCTGGTTGTGCCAAGGCCTGAAGATGCCAGACAGATGTTGCGTCTAGAGTCTAGACTGCTGAGCTTCGGGCTCAACGACGACCTGCCAGCGCAATTCGTACACCAGCTGCTGTCAACGTAGTATCCTTCGTTCTTCGTTTGCCCTCGTCACGGATATTGATGTTGTTGTGGTTGATGCCGAGTCCGGATAGGGTTGGTGCTGCCTCAGCTGTCGACGCAGCATTTTGCGACCGGACTGGCAGATGGCGCGCCGCCCGACCGTAGAGTACCACAGCTAAGTGGCGTTGCCATTTTATCGACCATGAGCATCAATATGGATTCTGCAGGATCAGTTGCTGGTCGGCTGAGACGTTTCCGGGACCGCAGAGAAGCCTGGCGTCGCTGTGTTGATGGGTGTCAGGAAGACAGGAAGTGTTGAGACGGAGCAGAAAGCCCGGAGGCGGAAACAGCACTAGCAGCTTACGTGGGCAGACCGTGAAGCAAAAGCAGCGCCAAGCCCTTGCGGACTGGTTGACCGTCGCCGAAGCCTCCACCAAACCCTGATCTGCCACCCAAATTGAGATCTCGACTTCCTTGTTCGGTCATTGTGAAGTCGTTCTGCGGTCACGATAGCATCACAACTTCAAACTATTCTTGCTTGCTCTCTTACCTGCTACTATGCAACGGCAAATGCTGCCCATTTCGAACATTTACATCAATTCGTTCGTGCTATATTGTGTATAGTGGTGGAGATACACATTGTTTGATCAATGACAAATAATGCTATACAGATGTATCTCTTGCCGGATAGGTGGAGACGGTGTTGAGCTTCTGGATCCTCGATGAGCTCGACCAGTTGCCACCCTCTCGTGGTATCGTCACCATTGACAGCTTCAGTTTTGCCTTCAACATATAGGACTATCTCGACATATGCACCACGTGCTGCTGCTGGCAGACATGCTCAGGTATACTAGGCATTTTCTTAGCAGAAAGGTAAGACCGGGTCTTATGTGAAAATGTGTCCTAGTATAAGGACTTCTCTCCCGTAAGACCCCCGGTTAATCAGCAGAGGATCCAAATCCCATTAAACGACCCGGGTCTTATATGCGAATTAATACGGTAGCTCGAAGTGCACCTCTAGGTATAGATTTGTACAAATGCTTTGTATACCACACTACCTTACTGTCGAGGATCTACTGCTCCTGGGCGTCCTTTCCAACCATGCGGTCGTGACACGAGGTCCATATGGCCACTGATCATTTCGCGAACGCAGCGCTTACGTAGCGAATGCCCTGCGAAGTGTTTCCAGCTGCCTAACTCCGTCTTTGAGTAGGGCGAGGCGAATCGCGCTTTTGCGCAACACCGCGAATCCATATTGGAGTGCTGATCAACTTTCGATTGAATATCATCTTCCTTGGATTGTCTGAGCTAAGCTTCGGAGTGCCGCTCTGCATTTATGTTCGGACTACCTGCGTCCAAGTCCGCCTTGGCTAGGTTGGCTGCACGGACTGCCCACACGTGGAGACGGGAGACATGAGCGTGATCTGGTAATTGGTATCTGCTCATACGTATTGGTCCTTCAGGCTGATATCGCGCTTCGGCAGACTCATCGGTGCCGGCGCTTGAAGTCCATCGCTGCGGTAGGTCAAGTGTTTACTGGGATATGTTAGAAAGGGCCAAAATGATCTGTCGTCGAGGATGCGATGTATTGTGTATGGTCTCGCTACCATGGTCTATGGCAGGGTTGTAGGAGCGTCCAAAAGCGCCCCAAAACCAGTCTGGGATACACCGCAAGCTCCATTGCGGCATACGAGCACCAACGCCAACAGCGCGCATGGCTTCGTGTTAGGCGTCTAGAGAGGCCTAACTTCGGATGCATTCGTGGTTCAGATTTCATCTTGTCCAGCTGTCACCGAGGATCCTAGCACGTTTCCGATGGAAGAAACCTTACGATGATGGCCTCAAAGCAATGTATTGTGTGCAAGTGCGATCTCTGCTGCTTTGCTCTTCCATATGTATCGTGTGAAGACCGAAGTTGCATCTTCAACACAGCTTTATCCGGCACTTCGCCTGCCTTCTTCCCTTGCTCTTGTTCTAATCACGCCGAACGTCAGCATTTATCGGCTATTGGTAAGAATTGTTTCCATCGGAAGATTGCATGTTGATGGCAGTGGAATAGGAGACAGATGTGGAGGCTCAAACTGAAGCTCCCGGTCAACCCTGATTGCGTCACCCGGGGTTGCCATTGCCGATGACATTGAGCTTGAGCAATTCACCTAAGCTCTTCCACAAACACTTCTTCCATCTAATGAATCGCCTAGCAGCAGCTACACAGACCTTGAGAAAGCCGATCGTATCTACGCTTCTTGCAGTGAGTGTTGCATTTCTGGTCTGGACGTTCCTGGCTGAAAAGGAGGATCAGCAACACATAAGAAAGATGCATATCGAAAGCATACCCATGTGTAAGAATGACGAACCATCAAGGTGTGATTGACGATTACTAAGATGCGATTTCTGTAGGGGAGGGTAGTGGCAACAACTACGCCTATCGTATGTCCTACTATATACCAAGCTGCAGCATATAATCGAAGTGCTCGGTCCTCGATGCTAATGGCTTGGCCAATGCAGTCGTTACGGATGACAAGACGAAGGATGCAGTGATCATTGACCCGGCGAATCCACCTGAGTGAGTACTGAACGATAATACTACAGCATTGAGAGGATCACTGATCTTCGAAGAGTTTTGCCAGCGTTGAAGAAGGCCACGGAAAGCGGCATCAACCTCAAGAACATCATCAACACTCACCAGTCAGTCTGCTCGGCTCCAGAGCCAATACATAGTACTGACACCCTTATAGCCATCACGACCATGCTGGAGGCAATGCTGAGATCCTCAAGACGTATCCAATCCCAATTATTGGTGGCAAGGACTGTGCAAAGGTGACCAAGACACCAAGTCATGGTGAGACTTTCACAATCGGCGAAGGCATCAAGGTGAAAGCTCTCCACACACCATGCCATACTCAAGACAGCATATGCTATCTCTTTGAAGACGGCAATGACCGAGCGGTCTTTACCGGCGACACTCTGTTCATCGGCGGCTGCGGGCGATTCTTCGAGGGGACTCCAGAAGAAATGGACACAGCTCTCAACAAGACATTGGCTGCGCTTCCTGACGACACCAAGGTCTTCCCTGGCCACGAGTATACGAAGGGCAATGTCAAATTCGGCGTTCAGGTCATTCAGTCGGACCCGATCAAAAAGCTTGAGGCCTTTGCAGACTCGAACAAGCAGACTCAGGGCAAGTTTACTATTGGAGACGAGAAGCAATTCAATGTATTCATGAGACTAGATGATCCGGAGGTGCAGAAATACACAGGAAAGAAGGATCGAGTGGAAGTAATGGCAGCTCTGCGGGAGGCAAAGAATTCAATGTAGAAGTGATGAAAGAGACCCATTTCCGGGGGAGAAAATGAGTTTCCACTCATGACTATTAATTCTTTCCACGTCTTGACTCCAACATGCGGTGTCCTGGTAACGGACTGCGGTGCGATGCAGTGGCGAGATCTTTCGAGTAACCATAGAGTCGTCGATCTAGCGTGCCCCGCGAACAGTCATGACCGTGACTGTTGCCCCACACTCTCCCATCACCAGACATTAAAGCTCCAGATCCGACTGACATCTTCCCAAAATCATTTGATTCCATCACATTGCCCTATATCCCAGCTCTGACAGAACGACGATGATCACACGAATACGAAACTGAGCGCGCAGATTCGAGATCGGACTGCAGAGTGACTAGAGCGATCGGAAGAGTGCCATCGACAATTCGGATTAAGATGGCAACAAGACAGGAACGGTATAAGCAAGCACCTCAGACAGCGCAGGAGAGGCGCGCTGGCGAGTCGGTATGTCAACATGCAGATCGCTTCTGCGCAGCATTGTCACCTAAGTGAAGCAATTCCGTCGCCTCATACTGATGTGGTGCCACAGGCATTGAGCGACTTCGCCGATTACGTCCAGCAGCAGCAAGCACTACGAAAACCTCCAGGTACAGCAGGCGCTGGCACGCTTCCAGCAAATGGCGCTTCAAAACATGAGCACGCCGAGCTCGACATTCTCGATACCCTAGACCTTGCGGACGACAAGCCGAAGGTCAAGATAAAACATCTGCTTCTTGATGAAGGCGACACCAAGGATGATAGTATTCAGCAACTACAAGATACCTTCAGCGCCCGGCTAGAAGAGGGCAACGGAGAGTGTCTCTTTGACATTGGATTGGAGGACAATGGCGATAGCCAACTATTGACCGAGCAAGAGTGGGAAGCTGCTCTGGCGCGAATACAGGGTATTCTCGAAAAGCTAAAAGCAGATTGGAAGATCCTCATAACAAAGAATGTGCCGAATAGCACAGTTGATGTTGGAGCTGACAAGAAAGAGCGAGGATGCGTGGGCAAAATCATGGCCAGGCGGCGGCCGGAGAGCGTGGACGATACCATTGAGACACGAATAGCGGTTGTCGGCAATGTGGATGCTGGAAAGAGTACTTTGCTAGGTAAGGACTTCAACGCAACCAGACAAGGAAAGCTGCGGCGTTTGTAGTATACTGTGGCTCTGTCTCGGCGATTGTGTTTGAACGCGTGGACCAGACTGACAGCGCGCAGGTGTACTCGTAAAAGGCGGTCTGGATGACGGACGTGGAAAGGCGCGAGTTAACCTCTTCCGTCACAAACACGAAATGGAGTCTGGCCGAACTTCCAGCGTGGGCATGGAAATCATGGGTTTCGATACCAAGGGAGAGGTCGTGGTCTCCGGCGTGCCTGGCAGGAAGCTAAGCTGGGAAGAGATCGGAAAACGCAGTGCCAAAGTGATTTCATTTACTGACTTGGCTGGCCACGAACGATACCTACGAACCACTGTCTTCGGACTGCTCTCTAGCGAGCCAAATTACTGCCTCCTGATGGTCGCGGCCAATAATGGTCTCATTGGAATGTCGAAAGAGCACCTCGGTATCGCCCTTGCCTTGAATGTGCCAGTCATGGTGGTCATTACTAAAATCGATATCTGTCCTCCCCAGATCCTTCAGCAAACCTTGACTCAGATCACGAAAATCTTGAAGTCTCCAGGAGCTCGAAAGATCCCCATTTTCATCAAGACCAGGGAGGAGTGCATCAACACGGCGACGCAGTTCGTCAGTCAGCGAATATGCCCGATCTTCCAAGTTTCAAACGTCACCGGCGAGAGCCTGGATCTGGTCCGCGAGTTCTTGAACATTCTACCTCACCACGGCAAGTACGATGTTGACGCGCCGTTTGAGTTCCATGTCAACGACACGTTCTCGGTTCCCTTCGTCGGTACTGTGGTTAGCGGAGTAATCAAATCCGGTATCATCCACACGGGAGACACTGTCATGGTTGGTCCAGACAGTCTTGGCCAATTTACGACGACCACCGTTCGTTCCATCGAGCGAAAGCGAATCGGCGTTCCGGCTGCGACTGCAGGCCAGAGTGCTTCTTTCGCGCTCAGACGAGTCAAAAGGAAAGACGTCCGCAAAGGCATGGTAGTTCTTCTGAACAAATCGGAGACGAATCCAAACGTCGAGGCTCCGAAGCCAACAGTATATCGCGAGTTCGTGGCTGAAGTCCTGATCCTGTCCCACGCAACTACCATTCGGACGAAGTATCAAGCCATGCTTCACGTAGGTCCAATCAGCCAGACATGCGCGATCATCGATTTGGACCGAGCATATATTCGAACTGGAGACCGAGCGACTGTGGCATTCCGCTTCGTTCAGAGACCTGAATTTTTGGCTGCAGGCGACCGAATATTGTTTCGAGAGGGAAGGACGAAAGGTCTAGGTATAGTCAAGCAAGTCGGCTACGATCCTTCTAAGCCACTCAACCCGGAGACCGCCAAGGACCGAGAACTAAGTGCCGTCGATGAGGAGAAGCAGAGGCCGGCTACGGTCAAAGCTGCGACATGAGCTAAATGAGATATGATGCAGTGAGTAGTTGCAGGGTGGTCAAACGGTACAGCCTGCTGAGATTTGTCCCATTGAGTTCTGAGGTGCAGGCTCATCAGCAAATCAGACATTGATATTTTCGATCTCGACCCCGATCCCAGACCATTGCTGCCAGTTTCGTGACCGACGCGTGCTTCTTTTCTCTTGTCTTCAGCAGCACATCTGAATGTCACCGATACTACCTAAGCCTGCCCCTGAGAACTCCCATTCCAAGCTGGCCACTGGTGACGTTGTTGCGAAAGTCATACGAGGTCAGAATGTCATCTCGAAAGTTTCAACGTATTGCCAAGCCTTGAGACTTGAGGCGGACTTCATCGATGCTCTTTCGCTGCTGCGCTCCTGCTTTGATCTCTACATTTCTGACCTCCACAGAGGTCTTAGATGTAGCAGTCTCGACTCACGATCTGTTCCGCTACCTCTACGACACCTCGTCAATGCATAATCCGGAGCATCCGACTTTTTCAATACCAGCCTCGCACGTCACTCCCGCAATGGCCTAAGACCTTCCGCCGCGGAGCGCGTTCTTAGCTGCATCTCAAGACCGTTCATCCGCTTTCACCGACTTCGATATGCCTACAGATTCCGTGCACGAGCACGCTTGTCATACCTCAGGATCATGATAGTGGATACCAATGGCTAGGACACTAGCAAACGTGGTGCCGCGCGGCGCTCCTATCGCGTGCGCGTCATGCAACCAAGAGCCTCGTCAGTCGACGACATAAGTGCTGTATCGGCATGTCACCGTGTGCTGTCCAGTCTGTGAGTACTACGACGGCCTTTGGGCTCTTGAGAGGGTTCAAAGACGAGTTGGTCTTCTCCTGGCTTGTTGCCTTCCACTTCCTCTACAACAGGCTCGAAGCATATCAGTGGGAGTAAGAGCAGCAGTATCCTAGGCCATTATCCTCCTCTCCACCGCCATGGCGACCACGACTACAGCAGCATCACCCGCTGCAACTTCAGGCTTCGCAGTCGACATTGGAAGCGGAATATCAATCAGCACTTCGGAAATCGTTGGACTAGGAGTAGCAGTCACTGTCGCCATTATCGTCTTCATCATCGCACTTCTCGTGCTATTCTGGGGCTGCAGCTGTACACGCAAGAAGAACCGACGATCTCTCATTCTCTACGACGATGAGAAAGGCACATACCCCGGCTATATACCCTCTGCAACAACCTCAGAAATCAGCCAAGTACCACCCTCATACCAGCCACCAAGTCGACCGCTTTCAACGGATGAATTTGACGAGAAGCCGCTGCCGCCATCGTACGGACCTGAAGAGAGAACATCGTCGACGGAGAAGGTCAGAAGTAGTATGCTTGAAAGGGCATCAAGTTCCCGTTCGTGGCTTACTCGGGGATCAAGCAACTCGGGATTGCGATGAGAGAGGGAGGAGTCGGCATCTTGAAGTCACTATTAACGAGACCACGATTGTTACGAGAACATGCGAGCATGCCCATTTGACACCTTCTTTCCCTGGTCTTTCCTTGTCACTTGCCGATACTTCGACTTCTGCTGACCACACCTCATCAGTTGAGGGCCCAACCTCATAATGCTAATACACAAATTGCCAATGGGCCCATGAACGCCCGCGATGTGAGTCCCTCTCGATGCTGGTGTGGAAGACGACTTTTGCGGGCCCAGATGGTGTCCAATGGCAACAACCACGAGATATCAGATCAAGATCTGATCTACCTTGTATGCATTGCTCAGCCCGCCCGGTGGTGGAATTTCCCGGTGGTGGAGAAACCGAGCTTCAACTTGCAGAGGCATCCGACCTCTTTCATCGTTTCGAAAATGTGATACCAATGGCATCCAGTACCAGCCACCTTCAAAGGGAGAATACTTCTTCCTACATACGCAGATATCTTTACTACGCGGCAGTGAGCTTGCTGGAGTTTCATGTACTAACGAAGGCCTCATTAATTGTCCTCTTCATGCGAGTTGCCGCTCTGGATAGCTGCCGGCCAGCCAGTGGGTACATGTACATTTAGCTCGAAGACCCCGCAAACTAAGGTATATTATGGAGTTCGGCAGAGACATCTTCACAACCAAGACAGGCAGACTAGAAATGCTGAAGAAGCGCTGTCTCAAACATGTAGGTTGCTTCTCTAACTACCCCTGTCGAAACCATGTCTTCTTTCACGCCAGATCAGACTGTCGGAGGATCAACCGAGCCAGGAGCCTACAGGGCACCTGATGGTGCCTCGCCACACCGGAATGTCAAGCCTCTCGTTCTACCACCAGACACGGATGCTGCCAAATTTCAAGAATATGTTCAGAGGAGCGCAGGTGTCGTTGGGCCGGACAACATTACCATTATCACAGAAGCTAGTGAGCTGGATCGATATGATTACCTCAACCCAGCCAAGGCATCGGACATGTTCTATATGTGTGATAAGGACTACTTTGTATGCTCTGCAGTGATCGCACCGCGAAGCGTGGACGATGTCCAGGCGCTGGTCAAGATTGCGAACGAGTTTGACATTCCTCTTTGGCCGTTCTCTGTAGGACGAAATCTTGGCTACGGCGGTGCTGCTCCCAGAGTGCCGGGAAGCGTTGGCATCGATATGGGTCGGAACATGAATAAGATTTTGAAGGTTGATGTTGAGGGAGCATATGCTCTTGTTGAGCCGGGTGTTACATTCTTCGACTTGCGTGAGTGCGATGCAAAGCCTTGTCATATTTATTATGCTGACATTTTGGCAGATCAGTATCTCGTTGACAACAACTTGAGAGACAGACTATGGTGTGATGTTCCCGACCTCGGTGGCGGCAGCATTCTGGGAAATACAATTGAGAGAGGTGTTGGGTACGAATCATAACTTGAGGCAATGCCAAAGCAATGCTGATGAGATTTTCCAGCTACACTCCGTACGGCGATCACTGGATGATGCATTGCGGCATGGAAGTCATTCTCCCAAACGGAGAACTACTACGCACAGGAATGGGAGCCATGCCCAATCCAAAAGCCGACACTTCCAAGCCTTTACACGAGCAAGAGCCCAACGAAAGCTGGCAACTGTTCAACTATGGCTTCGGTCCCTACAACGATGGCAGCTTTTCACAGTCCTCGCTAGGCATCTGTACCAAGATGGGAATATGGCTCATGACCAATCCTGGGGGATATCAAAGCTACTTGATCACATTTCCGAAAGAAGATAATCTCCACCAAATCTGTGAGATCATCAGACCTTTGAGAGTGGGCATGATCCTCCAGAATGTTCCGACTTTGCGAAATATCACGATCGATGCTGCTGTCATGGGCACGAAGAAGGACTTTTTTCCACACAAGCGTCCAGATGAACCTCTCAATGATGCAGAACTTGACGAACTAGCAGCCAAGCATGGTCTCGGTCGCTGGAACTTCTATGGAGCAGTCTACGGACCTCCTCCGATCCAAGAGGCTATGCTGGGAGTCATTAAGAATGCTTTCCTTCAAGTTCCTGGTTCGAAGTTCTTCTTCCCTCAAGACGTTCCAAATAACGTGGTCGCGCAAGTCAGGCACAATACCTTGCAAGGCATTCCATCAATCAGCGAGCTGACTTGGGTTGACTGGGTAAGATCTTGAAGATGTGTTCGAGCTTTGAGAGTGATTGCGATGACTGACCACTCGTCCAGCTCCCAAACGGCTCTCACGTCGGCTTCTCACCAATCGCCCCAGTCACCGGCAAAGACGCAGAAAAGCAATACGCAATGACTCGTCGCCTGAACAACAAGTACGGCTTCGACTTCATCGGCACATTCATCATCGGAATGCGAGAAATGCACCACATCGTCGAAGTTGTCTTTGATCGCAACGATCCCGACAGTCGGAGACGAGCACATCTCTGTGTCAAAGAAATGATCGATGAAGCTGCGGCAAATGGTTGGGGTGAGTATAGAACGCATCTTGCCATTATGGACCAGGTTGCTGGGACTTATAACTTTAACAATGGGATCAATATGAAACTCAATGAGACTATTAAGGATGCTATTGATCCGAAGGGAATTTTGGCACCTGGAAAGAATGGTGTGTGGCCGAAGCGATATAGGAATGAGATTGAGAGATGGAAGGTACCGTTGCCGAATTGAAGCTTGCAGAGTTCGAGATAGGATTGTCAAAGATGAGCTGAGCCTCCCTTTTTTCCTTACGGTCCTTCGTATCATTGATGTTGCCATAGGGTAAAAAAAGTCTTGCATGTGACACCTTTCTGGCATTTACCGAGCTCTTTGCCAGGGAAGGAGTTGAACGAAGAACGAATGAAGTCTCCTCAAAGGGCAATCAAGAAGCCGGCAGGGGACTGAAGTGTATCAGCATCTCATTACTCAGGCTTCGATGGAGGCAGCAATGCCCTATACTGATAAAGACATGCGAGTATCGGAACGACCTTGCGATGCTTGGCTGCAATAGTGGCCGCTGTCGACTCATTGGCTACTTGGTCTTCAAACTTGTGGTATACTCCAAGCTTGCCTCTTTGGGGAAATGAAGCAACCCAATCTGCTGCATGGGTAAGTAGGGGCTCAAGTAGTTCCAAGTAGGCTGCGACCGCCATCTTGGCCGTGGCAAGTCTGCATATAGCTTCGGATCGTCTCTGAGGTGTTGGAATTTGAGAAAACTTCGCTGCCATCGATCTCAGCGACACTTTTTGTGAAGTCATCATGCACTCTGTAGTAAAAGCTCTGGCGGCAGTGTCCGTGTACTTTGCCTACGTTTATGCAGATGTAAGTCGCTAGGACTATTTTCCGAATTTGGTGCAGTCCTGTTGACCAAGTTACGAAGCACTGTACTCCCGACACCCCAACGCTCGTCCTAGGAGGCAATGGCGGCTGCTACAATGACAAAGGGGATTTGCTCGCGTATTGCGACTCTTCGTAAGTCAACCGTGTCTTTCATCAGCTGTGAGTCAACCTGACATGCGCAGTGCGGCCTGTCCTCAAGGAGGCGGCAGTTGTCAGGTCTACGCGGCCATTCCATTCCCCGCAGCTACTTGTGGCGATTGAGTCGCGCAGTAAGGAACGCACAGTTCTCATGTCAAAGAAGATCTCTTGTTTGTCTGCTCCTGGGTAAGCTCGAGATTCGTCGCCCAGTAGCAATGGGTCGGCATTTAGCATTCTTGTGTGTCGCGATCGGAGACGCTCATGACACTGTCGTGGAAAGCTTTCGTAGGTAGATTCAGGAAGCGCGAAGGTGGTTTCTGGCAAGGCGCGGCGATAAATATAAGGAAAATTATGGAAGAGCCCATAGCCTTGTCCATAATTGGAGCTCGCGAGTTCATCATTGTGAAGAAGGATGCCTTTTTAAAAGTCCGGAATGCAGCAAGCCGATATCCACAGAGGAATGTTCATCGTGCAATTTTTGATCTTCTGGTCTCTTCTTTGATGTCCTTTCTGCAGTATGGCTGTTGTATGTCTTTCGGCAGGGTTACGTTCGATGAAGGTGTTTTGTGCAACGGATGGACGGCTGCGCTCCGCACTTCGGCGACTTTGACGTCAGCATTTACTCGTGCCATACATGTAGTACCTACCATTCGACACACGAGGTTTGAAGATTGCAGCATTGCGAGCAGAACTCCCGATTGCAACAATGCCACCAAGTAAAGAATCAGGGGCCCTGAAGGAGCTGTTCCAGATCATTTCCGCGCAGTTCCCTCAAGACGACAATCCAGCTCTGGCACGAGTGGTCTACGACCAAGTCCATCAGGCTGCATCCGAAGCTCCAGGTGTGACCTATGAAAGTACCATAGTTGCCGATCGACCTGCCATATGGATCAGACCCGAAAGCGCGTCCCCGAAACATGCGATGCTCTACATGCACGGAGGTGGCTACTCTTTCGGCTCTACTCAAAGTCATCGAAAAATGTCGGCGCATCTGGCTAAGGCCTGCAACACTCTTGCCTTATCAATTGATTACCGATTAACTCCAGAACATCCATACCCGGCACCACTGGATGACTGCGTCAACGCGTACAAGTATCTGCTCGATCAAGGAATTCCAGCAAAGAATATTGTCGTTGCCGGTGACAGCTGCGGCGGCTGCCTGTCGGCATCTGTCCCTTTAGCAGCCATTCAAAGAGGACTTCCTGTTCCAGGTGCAGCAATTTCAATGTCACCACTGTACGATCAAACCGCTTCCGGCTCAACTTTTGACTCGAATGAAGCGAACGATGTACTGAATACCAAGCCTTTCGTGAACAAGCTGGCAGACCAATATACGAATGGCAACAAGGAACTGAGAAAAGATCCTCTGATCAGTCCACTTTTTGCTCCAGATGTGAGCGGGTTTCCACCGACTTGGATTTCTGCTGCCGGGTATGATATGCTGCTTTCTGATGCGCAAGCTTTTGCGGAGAAGTTGCAGAAGGCAGGAGTGGAGGTCGTGCTGAAGGTACACGACCAGCAGCAGCATGTGTTCGAGTTCATGGCTGGCAAAGCTCCAGAGGCAGATATGAGTATCCGAGATATCGGAGCGTGGACGAGGAAGAAGATCGGCTCGTAAAGTATGAAGGGCAAAAAGCGTTTCTCTGCATCTTCACTGGAGAAACGTGCTCCGAGAACAGCATCTCAGACTGATGCATGGTCTGCGGTATCCTGAGCACTGCTGGAGGAATCCAGAAGAGCTGACTAGACGTTGTAGTTCAAAGCGACGACCAATTCGCTCAGATCGATTCTGTTCGTGTCATATACGCCGTGTATCCTCTTGAGCTCTCCCTCTGCCATATGTGTGCTTCCCGTCGCTTCTTTCCCGAAAATTCTCGCTTTCATGCAACAAGTGAATGGACAGTCTGCATCGCGTTGGTCTTCGGCTTCTCGCTCGGTGGTTGTGAATTCCGTGACAGAATCGTATATTTCTCGTCAAGATGAGATGTGTTACACTGTAGTTCGAGCATGGCCAAGGTCCAAAAGCGAGAGAGGTCGTGACTAGATTGACGCGCTCGTGTCATTCAGAACATGTGCCAAACGCGCGTGATGGTTGCCAACCGCTACGAAACCATCGGTATCAGCTCCGGCATCCTATGATTGGGCACTCGGCTTTGATGTACAGGTCACGTCACCACCTGCCTGTCCTGCTTCCTTCTGTTGATAACAGCATTATATCTCTCTCGCACTCGGCATGCATTTCAGTCTATTGGAAGACTGTAGCTGGGTGCGAAGACATGGCGTCCGGATCTGACACCACACCGGAAGGTCAGACCATTGCCAAATTCGCAGAAGGAGATCCCGAGAATCCTAGGGCATGGCCGGCATGGAGGAAATGGACCATTGTCGCCAGTGTTGGTCTGATCGATCTGACAGTGTTAGTCTAATTTCCTTGCAAGGCGAAATTCCGTTTCGTGCAAGAGGCTTAGGACATGCTGTTGAAAGTGGCAGACCCGTCTTGGTCCTCTCAAGCCGAAGCACTTGCCGTTGAAACATTTGCTGACAGAATTCCATCAGGTCATTTGGAGCTTCTGGGTATTCACCTGCCAGTTCGGATTTCTGTCAGGAATTCGGAATTGGTCATGAGACAGGACAGCTTGGCCTCTCCTTATACGTCCTTGGACTGGCATTGGGACCTATGTTCATTGCTCCTTTGAGCGAGTACTATGGCAGAACAGCACTATACCTCATCCCTTATGGCATGTTCTTGGTCTTCTTAGCCGGCACTGCGCTTGTGCATAGCCTTGTTGGCTTTATGATCCTGCGATTACTATCGGGAACATTTGCAAGTGTTACGATCGCCAATTTCGGAGGGACAATTGCCGATCTCTTCGAGAGAGACCATGTAGGACCGGCCATGAACATTTTCCTGTGGGCTGCAGTGGGAGGAAGTCCTATCGGATTCTTCTTGACGTCATTAGTTGCCGAGAATCATGGCTGGAGGACTGTATTTTGGGCTCTGCTTGGAATATGTGCTTTCTGCTGGCTGCAACTGCTGGTGGTATTAGTGCCATTCCATAATGAGACTCGGCATTCTGTGCTCATTCGAAGAAGAGCCAGGCGAGAAAACAAGAGCATTGCTGTAGATGCTCAGGCGAGATCGTTGAACCAGCTGTTCACCGTGACCATCTGGCGAGCATTCAGGTTCTTGTCCACCGAGACCATCGTCATTTTCGGAGCACTTTATAACGGCTTCCTGTACGGCCTGTCATTCATGTTCAACAGTGCCTTTGGCCTCGTCTTTGGCAAAGAGGGTTACGGATTCGACACGCTTGGCGTTGGATACTGCTTTCTGGGTCTGGTTGTCGGAATTAGCTTGGGGCCTGTCATCGGCGTCTGGCAGGAGCGATATTACCAGCGTCGGGTCCATGGTGATAGCAAGTCATCGGAAGACTCGGAGCATACTCCTTTGCTGCATAATGGCACGAGCAAGCCTAAACACATCCCAGAGGCAAGAGTACAACTCGGGAAGGTTGCTGCTATACTGTTGCCAGTAAGTCTGTTTTGGTTCGCTTGGACATCGCCGCCCGAGTACAACATTCACTATATGGTTCCTGTCATGGCGACTGTTCTGTTCGGGTTTAGCTTCTTTACGCTCATATTCATGGTCGCCATCTATACCGAAGAAAGCTACATGGTATACTCTGCATCAGCGCTGGCTGGCATTGGGCTTGCGAGAAACATTGCTGGCGCGGTCTTCCCGCTTTTTGGAGGCCGTATGTTCACTGAACTCGGCTACAACTGGGCCGGCACGATTGTTGCTT
The DNA here is from genome assembly GCA_000504365.2 of Pseudocercospora pini-densiflorae CBS 125139. Lineage (NCBI taxonomy): Eukaryota > Fungi > Ascomycota > Dothideomycetes > Mycosphaerellales > Mycosphaerellaceae > Pseudocercospora > Pseudocercospora pini-densiflorae. The sequence continues at coordinate 24,674 of AWYD02000702.1, forward strand.
GTCTTGCTTGTCTCCTTGCTCCTATCCCATACGTTCTTGAACGCTATGGGCCTAAGCTGAGAGCAAGAAGCCCGTTTGCTTTTGAGCATATGGACGATGAGGATTGAAAGATCGACCTGGTCATACTGTATCTAATTCAGTAGCATATGAGAAGAGTATCTGTATGTCACCAATGCCAGGATCCGCTAGGTCACTCATTGGCGACGGACTTTCAGTGAAAAGGCAGGGAAGTTGGCAGACCCAGCCATCTTTTTATGCTTTCCCGAAGATCCGGAAGCGTCCGGCTAAGCCTTCCGCGATCTTGATTAGAGTTTAACCTTCCCAGATCAGCCAGGTACGGCCGTCATCTTGCAGCCAAGACATTTTGTTTCCGCGGCGTCAACAACTTCTTCAATACTTTCACCGTCCTTCCTTTGCCGTGGCAGACCAACTTTTGAGCCTGCAGAGGGCGTAGTCTCACGACAATCCATCATGGCAGAAACGGTCATCAATATGGCTGTTAACAACGCCTCACAAGCAACGCGACATCTCATGCAAGAAGCGACAAATCCATACTATCCTATTGGCAGCTATATCGCCGGTTACGCAGCAAACGAGTGGTCCGTCCCAGCCCTCCTAGGCGTGTTCTTTGGAACTTGCACAGTACTATTCACATCAACCTTTTTCCTGGTGAAACGAATACAGCCCGACTTAAGCAAGAATGAGATCCTCACAATCCTTTGGTTCGTGCTCTCTGGAAGCATCCACATCTTCTTCGAAGGATACTACGCGACGAATTATGCCACGCTGGGATCGAAACAGACTCTGATCGGGCAGATGTGGAAGGAGTATGCATTTTCCGACAGTCGATACCTCACCAGTAACAGCTTTGTGCTGTGTATGGAGACGATCACGGCAGTCTTCTGGGGTCCTGGATGTTTGCTTCTAGCAGCGCTTGTGGTGCAGCGATCGCCATGGAGATATCCTTTGCAGATGGTGGTCAGTATGGGACAGTTCTATGGAGATGCGCTCTACTACGCGACAAGCTTTTTCGATCACTGGGTCCATGGTACTGTGTATTACAGGCCTGAGCCATTCTACTTCTGGTTCTACTTTGTTCTTATGAACTTCTTCTGGATTTTGATACCAGGCAGTAAGTACACGTAAAAGCCTTAGTGATAATACGGACTGACCTCTACGCAGTCTTGATCTGGCAAAGTGCGTCGAAAGCAGCTTCAGCCATTGCGGCAGTCAACAAACTCGAAACAGCAAAGAAGGCTCGATAGTCCCGACCCAAAGCGTTGCTTCCGGATGTAGTAAATGTTCAGACAGCTGGTGCCTGCAGAAAGACACGATAGAAGCACCATAGAAGGCGACATACTCGGCTGAGACCTAAACGACTAATGTGCATATTAATGACCTAATTGACACTGATTAGATCTTTTCCCGCAAATCCTCAGACTCTCTCTCTGAGACTGTTCACTCCCTGCAATCCGCAATGAGAAAGGGTTCGTGAAGCAGCTCGACCTCTATTATAGAAGCAGCACACTGCCGCCCTCACCGGTCATGCTTCACAGCCTCCGTCAACTCATCCATCCGGGCCCCGAATTCCTTCCAAGAAGCCTTCACAATCGCCTTGGCAGCACTCACGATCTTTTCACTCCTTGCCAAGCGCTCTTCAAGCTTCTTATTGATGTCGCGTTGCATGTAAAGCTCCTCTTCCGCATGGTCTTTCTCCTCTTCCAGGATTTCGATCTCGCTCCGATCATTGACAGCATCAGCATTTTGCTTCGCGACTGTCTTTTGAAGCTCCGCGACTGTCTTCTGAAGCTCCGCCGCTTTTGCTCTCTCATGGGATATCTGCTTATACAACTCGTTCTTGAAGTCCACAAACATTCGATTTGCGGTCTCCCATCTCGAAGCTACATCGTCTTTGTTACGCTCTGTGTGGGTAGTACTATCTGCAGTCCGTCAGAGTCCGTTACAATTTTAGAGACCGTGTGACATACCTTCGGCAGCAGACGATCCCGACTCTTGTCGCTTCCGTTTCAGATATGTACTCCTTTCTGCTCTTGGGATGTCGCCTCTCATCGTGTCGGAACTGGTTTCGCTCCAGGTTTGGTCCATATGAGTCTCTCAAAATTAGACTAAGCAATCTGTCGACGTTGTGAAGTGTCAGAATATCAGAACGCCAAGATGACCGTGCGTTCTTCATATGAAACATTCGACCACTGGAATATTTGATAGAGCTGCTTACAAGAACAGGTGCTGTAGGAGCTCATTTCTCCTTCTCCCGTTGTGCTTTGATCCTTCCCACAATCAGCGATCACTCCTCACAGCAGTAGCAAGCTCATCCATACGCGCACCGAAATCTTTCCATGCAGCGCCCACAACATTCTTCGCCGCAGTAGAAATGCGCTCGCTTCTTCTGAGACGTTCTCTCATTTTCTGATTGGCGCTTTGCTCCTTTGCGAGCTGACCTCTGGCACTATCCCGTCCCTGTCTCAATCTCCAAGCCTCGCCTTCCCTGACGCTGAGCTCGACCTTCTGCTTGACCATTTCGGCTTCCAGAGATTTGACCTTGGCTTTCTCCGCTTCGAGCTCCTGATTCATGTGCGTCTTGAGATCGGTGAATAGGTCATCGGTGGTCTTAGTAGGGGTGATGCGAGGCGTGGCGCGGAATTGTGTAAAGGAGGAAGTGCGAGCTGAGATATGTTAGTGAGGCGACATGGTAAAAGTACTGCATAGAGCCTCACGAGTCGCCGGGTAGCCATCTATGGATCCTACCCTTGAGCTGAGAATGTCGCTGCGCGTGTCGGCCTTGCGTCTCTTGTTGATCTCGTCGAGCGGAGTGCTCCATCGATTCTCGTGCCCCATGGTCCTTGAGCTGGCGATACTTGAGCTCCTATGCATGTCTAGAGATGTTGTGGAAGGCAATTTGTTTGAGGTGGGAGTGCAGACGGTCGAGGCGGACGACGCCAAGAAAGGCTCGTGCTTTTTCATGTGTAAGATACGTGGGGTGATCGCAGCAACACAAGAAGCGTACTTGCTGCTGTGCTCATGCCTCCTCGTGCATAAACTCAGAATGCTTCGCGTCCCAAATAGTCTCCCTGACCGTGAAAGCCACCTCTCCATCAAACTCATCATCCGAATCCTCCTTGTCACTATCCCACTCATCGTCCTGCTTCGGCTTCAGGACATCGAAAGCGATCTCCATATCTTGCGGCCCATTCTTGATCCATACCAGTGCTCGGACCTCCCAGAATTTCTCGTCGTCATGCTTGACCACTGGGAAGCCCTTGTTCTTGATATTCTTCACCTCGATCGGAAGGTCGACTGATGCCCATTGGTGAACACCTGAGCGAAACTCACACTCGTCGTCATTATTCGCATCGTCCTTCTCTTCGAGCTTCCTCGCTGCCTCAAAATCCTTGAGCTTAGCGGTCAGATACACAAGCTCCGCGGTGATCCTTGGCTTCGCCATCGGAATCGTGTAGACCTGTGGAACCTTCTTCCTCACTACCTGGCCTGGGAGAAGCTGCTGGCCTTTCTCAATGATGATTCTCAGCCGATCATCGACGACTTCGGTCTCTGGATGAAATGGGTCCGCTCTGAAGCATGACTTAGGGATGATCTCATCATCTTCCCAAGCTCCATCATCGTACGAATCCCGATGAATCTCCGGATCAAAGGGCTGTCGCTCCAGTAAGGCATAGCCATACTGGGATGGCAGTACTGGCGCTCGAATGCTGTCGTATCGCAAAAGCCCGCCGACTGCGACGGGGTAGCAGTCGACCACGTCGGCGATGTTCGGGCGCACAACATCGATGCCTGCTGGTCCGTACCTGTTACGCAGCTTCATCATCAGATATGGATTCTTGGCAAAGCCGCCAGTGACTTGGATGACTCGGGGCTTGCGCGTGTCAATGTGCCTGTCGAGTCTCTTCGTGACCTTTACAATGACTTGGTTCAGGGCATCATAAATTTGCCTCGCCTCCAATTGGAACATTTTGCTCCTAGCAGAGATATTAGCAGATTTCCGTATAGCTCCGAGTCGCAAAGGGGTTACAAGCAAGCGTGCAATACTTGCATTGAACGAGTCCCGCCGAAGCAGGCGGAGCTTCGCAAAAACTGACTGTACTTACTTGGTATTGAGACCTCGAATGACGCCCGTGCCAACTTCATCATTACCCGCGAATTCCTTCTTGACCCGCTCAACAGCTTGCAGAGCTCTGCGATCGAAGTCCCGCTCAGTAACGCCTAGATAGTCTGCAGTATCCACACGCCACTCTGCGCCCTCCTGCTTCTTGAGCATATTGTAGAGCAGAATGTCGACTTGCAGGGATCCACAGATGTCTCCGGTCGACTGCTCGATGGTGACAAGCTTGCTCTTCGTGTCGAGGTCCTCGTCCAGCTCGTAGGCGGCAAAGTCACCGGTGCCACATCCAAGATCGGCCACCAGGATGCTGTCGCCTTTCTTCAGCGGCTTGTCCAATCGCTCTCTTTTCTGAGACCATTTGTTGATTTGGAACGACAGGGCACATTGTTGCTCGTAGGCGAGCACCACGAATTTCAGTCCAGCATTCTTTGCAGCAGTTTGTATGCGTCTTCTTGCGTTTGGGCTCCAAACCTGCGGGACCGTGATTCTCATCCGCATATCGCGGACCATGCGATTGAAGGCGGACTCGCCATAGTCGATTTTCTCTCCGCAGCGCAGAAGCGCCTTTTTGATGTGCTTCATAATCGCTCTGATATGCTCAGTGGTCAGGTCGTCTAAGGTCTTATTTCCTGGGATGTCATCGAGGATGGCCTGTACATTCTTCCTGTGCTCCTGTGTCTCTGGACCTTCGTAGAAACCCAGCTTGTGGTGGTTAATGATCTTGTTCGAGAGTTTGCGATCTTTGTTTGCCAGTTTCTCGAGCTCGAACCCCTCCTTGAACTCGTCGCCGACCCACGTAGCTATCACAGGCACCTCATGAGCGGTATCTGCGATCAAGAGAGGAGTCTCCGGAGGGATGCGTTCAGAATCTTTGTAGATAGCATAAGCAGCCACCCATTTGGACGTTCCCAGGTCGAGGACGCATTCTATGTGGAATGCCATCTTGGTCGATGTTGTTGATAGATTAGACGTGCGAAATGAAGCAAGTGCAGAGAGACGTAGTCGATAGGTGAGCTGTACAACGTCCCTGCAGGTGAGAATGTGCAATGCCAAGCCGGAAAATGTGAGAAGTGGCTTCAAGTGAAGTGAGCCCGACTTCCTAGCACGTATGCTGCAACAATAGCGAATTTTCCTCACTTCGGCTCATAACCTCACCCAGGCGGTGCTACCCATACTCGCGGCGCCATCCACATTTCCTGATCCGCGACACCAACTTTTCTTTGTGGACTGGCGATAAGAGCGTACGCAGCATCCACACGCAGCGCAAAGATGGCGAAAGAGGCAGGAGAATATGTTGTGCCAGACATTGGAGACACAATTCGCGCCATCATCGACAAGCGACAACAGCTCGTCGACGCAAAGTCCCAGACCGAATTCTTCTGGAAAGTTTTCAACGATAGCAACCCTGGTGGACTCTCGGGGGATGTCGCGGGGAGAGGCTACAAGAAATTCCGAGATAAGGTGCGAAATGTGGTTCAAGCAAAATGTCCGGATCGCTTTAGGATCGAAAAGGTCAAACTCAAGCCTCGACAAGTCGACGATCTGGTCAAGCACGGCGCCGCCATCTTCACCAAAGAATACCGCGCGGAGCTCGGCATCGACTCTGAGAGTGAAGAAGCCGAGGAAGAAGAGGCAGAAGAGGAGGAAGAGTCCGAGGAAGATGCAGAGCCCACTCAAGCAGCATCACGAAAGCGCAAAGCAAACGGTGACAGCACCCAGGCTGAAAAGAGGGGCAGACCTTTTCCCAAGATTGAGCCAGTTCATGCGCCAGCTAGACCATCCGAGATTGTCCCTACTGCAGACAAGAATTGTGTCGCGGTGTATATGGACCGCATCAAGCACGGAGTGGAGATCGCAACGCTGGAGTATTTTCGCGAGCATGAGATTGACTCCGAAGCTCAGTCCGAGTTCGTGCTCAAGCCCGACCAGGAGCTGGAGTCGTTATACAAGCTCCTCTTCGGTGAGGATTGGCAGATGCATGTCGCTGATCTCCCAGATCGCGGCATTGTTGTACGACAGGACTATCTCGTGATGGGTCTCATCAGCGCTGCTATCCACAAGAATGTCCTGCGAGGAACTCTGCCGTGGAACGTAGAGAGCAGAGTTCGCGATGCTCTTGGTGTCGACGAGAGACATCTGGCCACAGTTGTGGACGACTTGGGACACACGCTGGACAGTGTACTGAAATACACAGCTGGAAAGCAGATCCTGGATGAGGAGTTCCAGAACACGCAAGTTGCGCAGCATGCAAAGTCTTTGGTCGGCACGCTCGCCTTGACGATTCAGCCACACCTACGCCGCTTGAGCAGGCAGGAGAGGAAAGTGGGAGCCGGGAAGCCACTGCAAGCTCAGAACTGGCATCGACATCTCGAAAAAGCGTTCAAGGCTGCAATCATCATCAAGCAGCTCACCTCATCATCCGAATTAGGTCCGTTCGGATTCGCCTTTGTGAAACATGGCGATGCTCTGGCGGAAGAAAAGCATGCATCGCTCTTCGAGGTGGATGGCGCCCGCAGCGTGCTTCATTTCGTGGTATCAGGCGTGGTCCGCAAACCGCGAGACGAGAAGGTGTGGTACTATCGTACGACCGTTATTCCTGCTCCAGCTGCAACAGAGGCTCTCCAAAGCGCCGCCAGCGTATGTTCGGGTTGAGTTGCGACCGATGGGCGAAGATGCGTTTGATTCACGATTCCAGCAAATGAGGCCAGTCACAGGGCAACTGCGTTGCTGAAGCTCTCGGCAGGAGAGCCGGCCACATTCAAACTTCCTGTACATTAGGATAGTATAGCTCTGCTGTACAAGTATCTACATCCTACACCCACTCAACAGGCTTCTTCAAAACCTGCACCAACCTATCCTCCCTACTTCCCCTCTCGGGTTCATGTTGATACTGCCACCTCGCCGTGAGCGGCAAACTCATCAAAATACTCTCCACCCTCGCTCCAGGAGTATTGAGCCCAAAAGCCGTACCCCTATCATGCACCAAATTGAACTCCACATACCTGCCCCTCCTCAACTGTTGCCACTGCTTCTCCTTCTCCGTAAACGGCATATCCTTTCGTTTCTGAATAATAGGCAAGTAGGAAGGCAAGAAAGCATTCAAACACGTCTGACAAAACGCAAATAAGCTTTCCTGATCTTTCTCCGATTCGTCTAAATCGTCGAAGAAGATCCCACCGACTCCTCGAGTTTCGTCTCGATGTTTGACGTGGAAGTATTCATCGCACCAATTTTTGAAGCGAGAGTAGTAGTTTTTGTCGTGGGAATCACAAGCCTCTTTAATTGTGCGGTGGAAATGTATCGCATCTTCGTCGAAGAGGTAGGAAGGTGTCAGGTCTGTACCTCCTCCAAACCACCAAGCATTCGTAGATCCATCGGAGTTCGCGGTTTCGAAGTATCGATAATTCAAATGTACGGTAGGAGCCATTGGATTCTTCGGATGGAGGACCAGACTTAGTCCTGAAGCGAAGAACTCTAGACTTTCGACATCTGGGTCTAATGCTTTGTGGTTGACTCGCATTTTCGATATCGCGGCTCTTGGGAGCGTGCCGTATACCACACTGATGTTCACTCCGGCTTTTTCGAAGACGTTGCCATCCTGCAGAACGCAAGAAATGCCGCCTCCGCCATTGGGTCGTTCCCATTCGTCTATGTGGAACTTTTGTCCGTCTAGAGCTTCTAGAGCTCGCACGATTTCTTGTTGTTTTTGCTTAATGAACTGTTCCATTCGTAAGCGCATAGGTGAGTTCTGGGTCACGCCGGATTCTCGTTTGGCGAGGACATCTCGTTCGGCGATTGAAGGACTTTCGAGTTGTTGGCCAGATTTTGGTTGTTGTGAGTCTTGAGGTGGAGGAGGGAGATCTTTATCCGCTGTAGCCTGCATTCATTGTGAGCTTTTCTCAATTGCAAAGAGCAATGGTCCATACCATTGAGTAGATGAGGCTGCCAATGAACACGATGCCCACTGCTATCCGTGTCTTTGGCGCCCATACTGTGATTTTCTGGTGTTCTCCGGGAGTTACTGGTGGTTCTCTGCCACCACTGACATATCTTCGCTGCGAGGGAGCTATCCTCTGTCGCAGAGCATTGCGGAATGCGGGAGAGCGTTGTGATTTTGTGCAGGACCTCAATGCTGCCTCAACTAGAGGCGGTCTTATCGGGTTCATCGTTGTCGTCTACGAAGCTGTCATGAAAGAATTGTAGCTCGAATCATTTAAAGCACAGTAAGATGGAAAGTGTCAAGAGATCATCGACACCATCTATCACGCTACGTCGGAGCTCCAAAGTCTTGGCAGCCTTCCTGTTCCTGGCTAAATCTCGCCGAGGTTCAACACTGTGAGCAATGTCCAATTATCCCTGGCTCAGAGTGATGGTGACAATATAAGCAGAGTCGTAATCTATATCATTTGACACTGTTGAGAAATTTTGCTGCATGTTACATAGTACATCTCGCTCTGTTTTTCGCTGATCCCAGACGCCTGATGCAATGCCATGCCATGTGCCGCCCCAAGGAGATCGTCCGTTCCTCATACCAGCTTCCCACTCCCATCTAAAAGAGAACTGAGGCTCGTCTTGTAGCAACTGAAATCTAATCGGACATTCTCCACGTTGGAAGCCACTTGAGGTGCTTCCATTGCTGATTCGATCCGACCATACCAAAGCAGAAGGCTCGGAACAGCCAGAACATGAAGATGACGACTCCGTAGAGCGCCGTGTAGAGACCCCACTCCGCTGGCTTCGGCAATCTGCTCGTACACCAGTCTATGCAGAAGCCGAATGTCAGGATTGCGAAGTAGAGGGCTGGGTAGTAGTGATGCACGTATGTCACACGTGCCATTGCAATGAACGGCAGGTAGTGGAGGAACCATCCTATTGCTGGGTAAATGCCGGCGTACTGGAACTGATCAAGGTCCTTCCATGTGAGCTCGTCGAAGCCTCGCTGCCAGCGGATGGCATACCATGCGAACATGCCGATGAAGAAGAACAGCGACGCGGTTGATGCCCAGTAGACGAATGGGTTGCCAAGAAGGAAGTACTTGACAATGTTGTCGTCCCAACCGCACATGCGAAGACCGACGTTGAGAAGTGGCCACTGCCATGGCTTCGAAGCGAGGTCGTCTTGTTTGTCTGGGTCGGGCACGAGAGCGTTATTCGAGGTCATCATGGCGACATTGAGATGGATGAAGTCGCGGAAGAAGGGCGATTTGTATGAGCCAGGGTCGCTAGCGGGGACTGAGGAAGCCATTAGTATCTCTCCAAAAACATGATCGAAAATATGCACTTACGCTTCTCGTTCCAATGAGACTCAACATTCCAGTGCGTGTACTTATCGCGAGGCTTGTTCTCCTTGACACAAGTCGTCTCAATTTGCTTGAAGCCCCATTGAGGAAGATTGACATTTCCAGCGCGCAGGTAGCAGCCAAGATCTCGATGCTTAAGACGGAAAGATGTGGTGAGTGTTCGGACTTTGGACCAATCGCGCGAAGCAGCATCATCGACCACCTCAACGAGCCAGTGGTCCTTGGTGTCGCCAATGGTCACGTTTCCATAACAGGAAACTTCATAGTCGGCCTTAGTGACGGGAGCAGCAACCTGGTGAGAGTGGAGGTTGCGGCCGGTCTGAGCGTGGATCAGTCGAATTTCAGCGCCGTTGCCAACGTATTTGATTGGAGCTTCGGGGTCAAATTCTGGCTCATTGCGATTCGGGTAGAAGAACCAGTCGTTGTTGGCGTCTTTGTGGTGGTAGCAGGTAATTTGCTGCTGACCTGAACCTTCTGGGTAGGTCTGAACGTGCGAGTGTAGTAGTCCGCCACCGTAACCCATGTTTTTCAAGGTAGCTCGCGATCCGAATGCCACTTCCAGAGGGCTGTCTTTGCCCACTTCGGTCCCCTTAAGATTCGCCTGGAAGAGAGAAGACATCTGCGCGTCGCCCGGTCCGCTGTTCTCAAGAATCAAGAAGTGCATCCAGAATGAGAACATGTACACAATCATGGGTATCACGATCAGTCCGACCACGCGGAACGCAACGTGTGCTCCGAGTTCAACTTTGGGCATCTTAAGGTCGCCAAACTTGTTCCAGAGATCCTCGATGGTGTAGAGTCCTACCAGCGCCGTGCCGAACATACCAACCCACTTGACACTGCACACACAGCCGATGGAGATACCGGTCATGAACAGCCAGAAGCCCCACAATGGAGAAAAGGGATCGTGTCTCTGGTTGTGAAACTTGGCCCAAGTGAAGACAGTGGTGAAGGTAAAAAACAGAAGCATGCTGTCCAGCAGGATGAATCTGCTGATGGTCGTGTAGCTGTTCTCAAACAGCACCATCAATGTTACCAACCACACCGTCGATCTTCTGAAGTGCAGCTCTTTCGCAGTAAAGTAGGCGAGCGGAATGCAGAGAGCACCGAACGCCGCGTTGAAGATGCGCATGAATTGGTAGTCCACATCCTCTGGATATGTCTCTCCGCTCTTAAACTCGAATGAGCCATTGTATCCTGCGAGGTAGCCTGACAAGCCGACCAGCATCTTTCCCAGCGGCGGGTGAACATCGAAGTAGAACTCGCGCTTGAGGTAGTGTGATCCGAACTTGCCGAAATGTGCTTCGTCCCAGGTGACAATGTTGGAGATGCCGATCTTCCACATGCGCGTAAAGAAGGCCAGTGCGGTGAAGATGATGGGTGCGATCAGGAATTCGTAGTCGTCGAGGGTCTGGAGGAAGGACTTGGTCTGTTCGAGGCATGTCAGTATTGCAAGGTGGCTTAAGCATGATATGCCATCTTTCTATGCTCTAGGCAAGCTATACGCACCTTCTGCTTGGTCTTCTCGTCAAGCTGCTCGCCGACCTTGGCGGGCACGAAGCTTCCGTTGAGCTGGCCATTGCCCACGTTTCGTCTTCTCAGGTCGCCGGCGTCAATGCCTGTGGTGGTGGCATTCGATGTCGCCATACTGGACGACTGTAGATGCTGTGAATGCCTTGCTGATGCTGGAAAAGCGTTTGCAGGCGCAAGGATGGGCTGTGTCCGCGAAGTATGTCTGGCTGGGCAGCCTTACTCGAGGCCGAGCCCCTCGAACTGCTGGAAACTGGTTTTAAAGGAGCGATCGTGAAAAGTGAAGCGAATTATTAGCGGACGCTTAGAAGCATCCGATGAAAGGGCAAGGTCGATGCAGATGTCGTTGCCAGCGCCTCTGTTCCCAGCGCGCCTGCTGTGTACTCGACAGCTGTAAAGAGCAGCAATGCAAAGTGTAGGAGATGTACGCGGCTTCGCAAGGGATTCGGCGGCGCTTGATCTGCTCTAGCGCCCTTTTCTCGTGGTCTATTTCAGCTGAACCAAGCAAACTGCCAAAGACACGTTGACTTTTCGGCCCGCTGGTGAGTGCTTGTAGTCCAGCTGAGTTGCGAGCTAGCAGAATGAACCAAGATCAAGAAATGGGCGTCTGTCGCGATCGGTCTCAGGTCCGTGGTATCAATTGCAGATGTTGACATCGACAAGGATGCGCGAGGCAAGAAAGTTCCAGACCGCGTACGAGCTATTAACTCTGGAGATCGTGAGCAATCGCGACAGGGCTGCGCGTTGACCGACCGTGCAGCGAGAGCATGGGCACGATCCACGCATGTGATGATAAGAGATTCACTTCGCGGCAACGGCTAGTAGCGCTCACAGAGATGATCCGTTCACTGCCCTTACGTGCAGACTCGTTATCAGTGTCCTACCTTGTGAAGGAACATTGAAGCGTGGAAAGCGGAAAATGGGATTAATCCAAAAAAGTGTCGTTCACTAGCAGTCTGTCTAATGGGGTAAGAGTCGGGGGTATCTCATATGCAATTCCAAGTCCAATGCCGTACATTCATCCAATTCATCATATCCCAAAAAGTCACTCTATTAGTGAAGGTCTGGCCGAACAATCTTCTGTGGCCTGAGACACGTAGCTGCACATCCTCCCTTCAGTCAGCCCTACATCCATCATCCTGTGCTGTGACTGATGTCCATGCGCTCGTGAAAAGTCGTAATCATCATGAATGAAGGCAAGCTGCCAGAGCGAGCCATGCTGAAATCCTCCAAAACCGTGAACGCCGTGCTCGTGTCAATGAAATGTGTCGCGGTCCAGTCTGATCCGAATGCGATGCGAGACAAGTAAAATTATGAGTCAAGCTCAAGTCGAAAATCAGTTGGATGGTTCTTCCACACGTCCTTTGAACCATTTCTCGTCAAACCAACCGGCATTGTTGAAAGCATCCCATAGTCTGCTGGCCTTGTTGACATCAATGCTGGTACATGCTTGCGCAGATGTCTTGTTGAACTCCTTGTTCTCCTTGAAATGTTCAAGGCGTGCTTCGAAGATGCGGCGCTTGCTCATCAAATATTGTGCTCCTTTGAGTCGCAGTATGCTCGCAATCTTGAGCTCTTCGGGATGCAGATGTTCTCGGTCAGGATCGTTCTCCAAATCTAGCCGGTGGCCGTTCGTCCAAAGGGCATTCAACTCCCTGCCATTTAAGGAACTGGCCGGTGGGGCGTAGTCTGGAATTGCCCGCCAATTGAGGTCTTTCCCGTTCACATTCTTACTGGGTGGAGCACGAGTGCGTGGCTTAGGTTGTGAGGCCGGTGGTAGTCCTCCAGCTGACACATCGGGAGTCGATGCCTGTCGACGATGACGCTTGGCTGGTGCCTCGCTCTTGATCACAGGCAATGAGTCATCGCCATTGGCCTTTGGTGGCGAAATTCGTGCCGTCCTTGATCTCGGGGTCGTTGCTGTGACTGCAGGCTTCTCGATGCGAACTTTGCCCAAAGATGAGAGTAGCTGGTTCGTGTAGAAATCCCGCCGACCTGCGCGACTGGCACTTGGAGGTGGTAGTTTTCGCGCTTCGCGTGCTTCCTTCTGTAGACGTTCTCGGTTGGCGTTTTGCGCGCCGATGTAATTGACGTAGTCCATGCCGTAAGTACTGAGTAGTGCGACTGGTCCGATAGGTCTGACACTCGTGTGCCGAGCTTTCGTGTCGCTTGGAGTAGTAATGACAGCGGGCGCGTCTGGAAGTTCTTCGAGATGTACAACAGGGCTGGTCCCAGAAGGTGGTGTTGGTGGTGATGAGCTTGCCTCGCTTGCAGGGCTGTTGTCTCGCGATCGCCACTGATTCACACCTTGCTCGAACAACGGCTTGTCCGCGTCTATAGCGTTCTCATTCTTGCTGTCCGGGTAGAGTACTGGATCGTTTTGCGAGAAGCCGCCCTCTGTCGTTTGGAACGATCTAAATTCTGGCGACGCTGGCGGAGAGGCCGTCTGAACTGGCACTAGAGGAGTAATACTCTGTGTGAAACTGTCTACGGTCGACTCCTCAGGCGTCAACAATTGTGGTATCGGCACCGTCTTTGACTTGATGGGCTCTTGTCTTGTTTGCGACAACTCCATAGTCGTCGGATTTTTGCGTTGCGTTGCGGTAGTAGAATAGCGGTCGTGTCTCTCGAGACGTCGAAGAGTGGCGGGTGTCAGACTTATAGCGAGGCAGTGCGTGGCGAACTGCGGTCGCGTTTGATGTTGTCTGCCTTGGCTTATGGAGATGTAGTCCGACTAAATCCGTTGCGTGAAGTTGCGGCCGTTCGGTCTGATTGCGAGCCGCAATGCGAAGTCGGGTAGAAGTTATAGTTGAAGAATCGAAGGAGATTAGTAGCTTTGGAATATTCCAATGTATTATGACTGTTCGCGCTAGGCTGCTGAGTAGCAGTGCCACAGTATTGGGCGAGACAGAACGAGTGTTTGGTGGAGGGTTGAAAGTTGAAACAGCAGGCTGCAGGCTCCAGCGCTGATGACAGCAGTGTGATTGACTTACACGGGCGGACAAACCTGACCAGGCAGGGACTAAGACAGGTCAGTTTTAATGGAGGAAGGGCCTCCATTGGGAGTGCGCATGGCAGGAGTCAGGCTCTGCGACAAGGCGCTGACAATTGCAGGGCCGCTCGGAACTGGGTAGAAAATGGGCGAACGTTCCTCGACTGGCAAATCAGCAGCGTGCAACTGACGCGCAGATGTGACCGGTGTCCGCGCATTGGGTACATAGGCGATCTGGGAGCTCTCCAGCTGGCAGAATGCCTTGTGATGGGTGACTCATTCCAGTAAGAGTTGTCAGAACGAGGAAGACAAAGTGCTTCCCCACGCTTGGACTCGCCACATTGGCTTTTCCCAGAGTGGCGGGTGACCGCGCTCCCGATGATTATTTCACGGCTCTGATACATTGGCAGCCAACCTTACCAGCACAACTCCGGCTTTACTTCTGATCAGAAATCTCTGTTATGATCGCTCAGCATTCGCAATCGCCATCGTCGGGCTGCTGCAGGCGTGGAGAATGGGCCTTGAGTGCCGCCGTTGCCGCCTGCTGCGATTGCTCTTGTGCTGTTGGCTGCGCCACCAGCGACAGCAGATAGGTCCACCTCAGAGGTCATCTGTTTGCTTGATCCATTGGCTCCAAATGGCGAGGCACACCCACAGTCACCGGTGCGCAGGCAGGCGTCCGCAGGACAGCTCGCAATAGTGCTCGCTTACGAGCGGGCTTACAGCTCCCTCCTTTGTCCCATCTCGCCCTCGTTACTCAAGCCGTCGCTGAGCATCTTTGAAATCCACTCCCGCCGGACCTGGGCGGGCTTACACCAGCCGAATGGCTCAAAAGGTACCTCCGCGTGGGTTCTTCGGTTGCCATTGATGATGTTCCAGCTGAGGGTACCATCAGCATTGACAAGCTTGCCCTTGTGACAGCCATTGATCAGGCGCTCCGAGGTAGTTGGCATGTGAATGCCCCGTTGTGTCCACGCGCATTGATCATGTTGCCCAATGGTCTCGAGTTGTTTCAATGGCGGCCTCCAGGTGCGTTGGCTCAGGAGTGCAATGCGACACCGCCAGCTCTGCTGTCTCGTGAACCGAGAGCCTCACTGATTATCGTCCGGGAATGCCTTGCTTCTTACGTTTCAAGCGTGACTCGCAATGGCTGTCATGCACCGACATCTCATGCTGAGTTCTCCAGACCTGGCCCATGCAGGACGCCACCATCTCCGGGCGATTGACGTGCGGCTCCGTCGCGATTGTGCTAAAAATAAGACCGCAAACTACATGCATTAACTCCACGTTCGACTCTTGATCTTCATTGCTGTCTAGAATCGCGTCGTTCACAAGCTCGTAGGTGTTGAGATGAGAAGGGCATGCAATGGTGGACAGTGGTCATGTCGTCGCGTCTGCAGCAGAGAGCTTCTTGCGACCGAAGCCGAAGCCATCTTCGTAGAAAACGCGCCGCGGGTAAGGACTTCACGTTCACACTTTCCTTCAGTAGCAAGAAGCAGCCTCGAGTGCGCCTGTCTCTTTCTTTGAATGAACTAACGTCTAAACTTGGCGACATTCGCTGCCACTGCGCGCATGGACAGCCGTCGCATGGTAACAGCTCTGATCAACTCAATACCAAACACGCAACCTACAGACCAAATCTCAAACCCACTCCGAGATCTACCACAAGAGACTCGCAACATCTTCCTAACACTCTATGCCCTCTTTGAAAAAGAACTACTCCCAGCGCTCGACCTCTTGGACCGCAACCTGGTTACACGGCTCAAAACCTCAGAAACATGCAAGCTCTATCTCGTGCGCTCAGCACAACCACAAGCAAGCAGGAACCCACAATACGAACACATAAACTACTATGAAGTCCGCCTAAAAGCTTGGAGCTGTTCCTGTCCAGCCTTCACATTCTCAGCATTTCCAGCAGCCTTAGATGATAAAGCTTCACCAGCTGAACGCTCAGCCAACATCAACGAGGCATGGACTTTCGGAGGCCTCACGCTAGGTTCGGATATGCCTATATGCAAGCACCTGCTGGCTTGTGTGCTTGTTGAGAATTGTCAGATGTTCGAGCACTTTGTGGAGGAGAAGGAAGTCACGTTAGAGGAAATGGCGGGCTGGGCTGCTGGATGGGGTGATTGAGAATGAGGCATTCTTGCAGGGAAGGCCACCATTAGGTTTCGATGCAGCACGAGCTGATGTGGCGTGGCGTACGCGACGTGGCTCGACGAGATGTCGAGCATTCAGCCAGCACGATTGTGAGGCCGCAAAGCGTAGTCGTCAGCGGTGGAAGGACGCCAATTGCAAAAGCCAACAGACGACTGCGATTTAAGAGATCTGCACTGCTGCGTGGCTGTGGCGTCGCAATGGCAACTAGGCACTTGTGCATTGCGCATAGTCCTTTGCCAATGGGACGAAATAGGCAAAGACTCAAAGGCCATCAGGTCTCAGCTGGCGGATGATCATGCAATGCTTTCGTCTCATTTCGTCTTCAGCGTCCTGCTCCTGTTGCAGGTTGCTGGGCTAGCTCAGGGAGCCATCGAGAACAGCACAAGCTGTCCGCTCATATCCACTGATAATGTACATACTCGACATGTATCCAGCTTCATCCTGCTGGCCACACCAGCGCCTTGCTCGTCTCACTGGTCCATGATGCTCCAGACGCCGTCTATGCTTGCACGCTGTAGAATGATCGCTCTTTCCACCTTCGTTCGACTTTTCTAGCTCTTCTTCTTGCCCTTCTCGTCCTTCTTCACGTCCTCCTTTGCCTCCTTGTCCGTCTTCTCCGACGTTCCATTCAGCATAAGCTTCTCCTCCTTCTTCACGTCTTTCTCCTTCTTGTCTTCGTCCTTCTTCGCATCCTCGTCCTCTTGCTGTCTCTTGTTTTGTATCTTGTTCTCAATCAAATCGTGGAAGGCAGTAATGGCTCGAATCAAGCTGGAGAGGTAGATGGACATGAGCTGATCGTTCGTCTTGGTCGACATGGCGCGCGCCAACTCGGAGTTTTCCGCCGACCCGCCAGAAACACCAACAGCGCCGTTCACCAAGCCGTTGATCGAGGGTAGGTCCTTGCCGGCAGCCTTGGGCGTTGAGAGGTTGGGTAAGAGGTTGAATACATCTTGGAGGTTGCCAAGAATGGCATGATTGACTGGCAGATCACCGTCAAGGACTCTCTGAAGGTACTTGCCGATATCCTGTAACCGCAGATGAAGACCTTGTAACGACTCGAGCTGTGATGTTATGCGCGTACTGAGGGTGCCAACTGCCACATCGCGGATGTCTCGTAGAAGGTGCTCGACACCGATTTCCTCTGCTTCTTCTGCCTCGATGGTGCTCGGTGTATGCACGAAGGTCTTCGACGTGGTTGTTCCATCCTGGACAAAAGTCAGCCGCCACATATATGTCATGATATTGTGTTTTCGCATACATCCTTGATCTCCTCCACAGCGAAGTACGCATCTGTCGGTACTCCAACCTCTTTCGGCTGCACATCTATGATGACGAGAAGAGGATTCGGGGTGTATCGCTTGAAGAGCTCGTTGATCTCGAGATCGCTCGCCCTTAGTTTGGGTCCAGAGTGGTACCACCCGATCAGCTTCTCGCGCGCGTTGACCTTCTTGAACATATCGTTCATCGACTCGACGTAGTTGTGGTCCAGGAACCATACCGTCGGATCCTTCTCGTCTTCTTCGAAAGGCACTGCACAATAAGTGTTAGACGCCATCAATCCCCAACATGTGAATTATCCCGCCGCACCTGCGAAGCTGTTTGATACTCTCACGCTCTTTCCATCATTCTGTCCAAGCAAAACACCGACAACACGTTTCCGCGTGCCTTTTGCTGATCGGCCATAGTGATCTGCTGCGGAGAGGAGGACGAGAGGTGCTACGGAAACCGTTCGGTTGACCAGCTGCAGCGTTTCTGCTGTGGTCGCAGGCATCTTCGAGAGTCGCAATATCTCAAACTATCCTTCGTTGGCGATGGACAGCTGTATAGAAAGCGTTGGCGAAGATCTCGTGATGGTTGATGTGCTTCGTTGGTGTGTAGCTCTGAAGCAGTGAACTAGCGACGCAACTCAAAGGTGCCTTGCGCCTTCCAAGGTCTGTGCTCTCCGGCATCCGACTTCACGTCCAATTTCACAATCGCCAACTCCTGATTTCACAGCACGCGTCTGCCTACTGGGGCGCGTTCGTGCTCTACTGCCTCATGATGAACAGCACATAATGATAATATAAACACCCACAACTGTCGTTTCTACAACATCCCGGAATTCCCCAAAAATGGCCATCGACACTTCAAGCAACCCTGCCAATGGCACAACTCAAAACGATTTTGAGTCTACCGAACTGTACAAGAACGTTTACAGCTATGTTGAGAAGTACATGTCCCGGTACGATGCATCTCACGACTTCAACCACATACTGCGAGTTCTTGGGTTGTCCAAACACATATTAGCCGAAGAGCTCAAGGCCAACCCAACGAAGCAACTACGGACAGACGCCGTCGTGCTTGGAGCTCTGCTTCACGATGTTGGAGACAAGAAGTACACGCAACCTGGAGAGAATGCTGAGCAGCTAGTTTCGGATCTTCTCACTGAGAATGGCTGCTCCCCCATGTTCGTGGCGAAAGTCGCCATGATAGTGGAAAATGTCTCGTACAGCAATGAGACGAAGCGACCACAGCTAGTCAAAGCTATTATTGGCTCCCATCCGGAACTAGCAATTGTGCAGGATGCGGACCGTCTGGATGCCATTGGTGCTGTTGGAATTGGCAGAGTCTTCGCTTTCGGCGCGGTCAAAGGAGCAGACCGTGGGTTGCAAGGCAGTATCGATCATTTCGACGATAAGCTTTTGAAGCTGGAGAGCATGATGAAGACAGAGACGGGGAGGCGAGTAGCTCGTGAGAGGACGGAAAGACTTAAGCAGTTTAAGGAGTGGTGGAAAGAAGAGAACGAAATGCTCGCGCACTAGAAGCTTTTGCAGGTTGAAGAGCTGCTGGTTTTACCATTTCCGAGCTTTGCTGAGCTGAATCCTCAAGTAGTATGTGCCGTCACAGGAGGAATTCTTCTCCAGGAATGCTCGTTAGGCTCAGATCGCTGAGGTCAGCATTGCCATGCTGAATCCGCCTCAGGCGCCCCGGTAGTGCCATCTCGAACGAGAGCGGCAGAGCTTCTCGATGCTCGTCCTCGCTTCTGCTCTAGGTGGCTGTGCAGTGGGGCAACGCCTTACTGGTCTCGCGCATGCTGAGAAGAATGTGAGCTCGAGCAACCGGATAGCGCGAAATACGAAGCATACCTTGCCAAGTTGCAGCACCTTGTAGCACTCAAGGATGTGCTCATCTCGCTTTCTGATGTACTGACCCAAGAAGGTCGTTGGCTTAGCATCCCCCGTCTTCTGAAGTGCCTCGTCAACTTCACACCACATATGCGTCAAGCCCTCCGAAGCCTCGAGATCTGTCAGCTCCACTTTGCCGGTGTCTTTGATAACAGGGCAGACATAGGCGCGGCTCTCTTGCTTGAGGTCGTTGCGATATTCGATCGTCTTGGCGATCATTTCAGGTCGGACGTCGACTTCACATCCGGTCTCCTCGAGAGCCTCGCGCTTACATGCCACTGAGTCGTTCGGATCGTCTGGCTCGATACCGCCTCCCGGGAGCTTGTAGAAATTGCCCTCTTTGACGTGGATGATGCAGATATCGGTGCCTTTCGTGAGGATGCAGCGGACTGCGGTGCGGTGTTCGTACTGGACGTTGTCTTGTGGCTCGCCGATGGTGAGAACCTCGATATTACTGCTGGAGGCCATGTTTGCAGTAATGGTGATCGCTGGCTAGCTCTGGAATGATTAGTGCTTTTTCAAGATGGTGCTTGGTCTTGATGCCTGATGCAAGACTGAGATCCACAGCGTGACAAAGTGAGCTGCTTCAGTGTTTTGACGTCTCCACTTTTGGAGGAAGTCTCAGTCCAGCTTATCGCACTTCAAGTCGCGGCCGATGATGAGTGCGACGAGGATTGAACAATACACCACTGACTCGTCGCTACGTTAAACCCAGAATTGTGAGCTATGTGTCCAATAACGGTCTCAGCGCGGCAGAATGGTAGCAAACACACAATTTGTCATTAGATTGTGGTTCTCCCAATCCGCCATGCAGCCAGCATGTGAGGGCTGAGGAAAGAGAACGTCAGCCAATTCTGATCAGACTCTGAGCTCAACATGCTTTCTGTATGTTCCCAGATGTGTGCACCTTTGCCACAAGTCATCTCATCATTGAGCTCCTGCCATTAGCAACATGCTGCTCTGGACGTTGCTTCTTTAGCCTCTTGGATATTCATCGGCATACCTGGTGTCAGTCAGTGGAGTGAACGAATACACGTCTTGCAGCTCCAGCAGTGATCTGCGGTCTTCTTCCTCGACTCATCACTGGCGCTGTAATCTAGGGAGGTCCAGCCTCATCCAGTATACGCTGCAACAATATTTCTCACAGAATGTCCGCGACTTCATCTCCTGTGCGGCTGTGCCGCTGGAGGCGTGTTGTGATTGACATCTTGACTTCACAGGGTCTTTCTCACGGGGCCCGCGACTTGCGATGCTGTTACTTAGCTACTCGATGTACATGATGTCGTTCGGGTTATGGTGTCTTAAGGAAGTGTGAAAGCCTGGCATGAGGTGGTGCCTTGGGAGGAGCGAGCGGTCCGAGGTCCGCAATGACTTCCTCCAAAAGTGACAGAACTTCACAACATCTTTCTCGACACGCAACGCGACTGACAGCACTGTTCGTACACATCCCAGCGGCAATCTCGCACCACTGCTATCAGATTTTTGCTCTACAACATGAAAGCATCGTCTTCTCGTCCACGAGGTTGCGAAAAGAAGCATGGCCCGCAGAGCACGAACGATGAACGAATTCGATGATGGAGCAGTCCTGAGACCCGCGAGCTATCTTATCAATCCTGGTTCCATATATGAACAGCTTACACCATCACCGATCCGAGTCCTCGTAATGCTGCTGTAAGGCAGTCTACTCCAAAATTGGACTGTGGTCTGCAAGCAGATGTTGGGGTTCACCGAGACATCCATGCAACCCAGTCGATTCGATTTTATCCCCAAGATTACCCGCCTCAGATAACGCAACTCTCGTGGTTGCGCCGGGAATCATCTAGCGAATCGCATTCGATAAGTACCCTGGAAGACGCAGCCCAGATCTAATCGACAAGGTTGTTTCCCATCTCCTGTTCAGTGGAAACACAGATATGACTTGGCGGAAACCACTCTTCCTCCGACTTTCCCGTAGCATAGCTCTACTCTGTTTACTCGTTTGTTAGCTAACCACTGGAATGTACGAACGGTCTCTAGCATGACTAGCGGTGTCAGTGGCCATGCGGCACCAGCAGCAATATACGCCGTCATCTTCACATCAGCATTCCTGGCAATCCTGGCCGTCGCGTTGCGACTCTATACTCGACTCAGGATTGTGAAAAAACCAGACTGGGACGACCTTCTATCCGCTCTGGCTCTTGTCTTCGCATGCATCTTTACCATCTTCGTTGGATTTCAAAGTACATTTCTTACCCGCGACGACCTTATGCGAGCACGCTCTGACATCAGTCTCGTACAGCACACTACGGGCTAGGTCGGCGACTCCATACACTCACCATAGAACAGCAGACTACTTCTCTTCTCTGCCTGTTTGTCGCTGTCCTCGCCTACCAGATAAGTCTTGGATTGGCAAAATGCTCCATCGTACGGCCTATTCACAGCCCCTAATAGATAGGTAGACTGACATCGCTTGCTTACAACCCACACAGGTTGCCCAATGCCTTCGAGTTTTTGGACTCATTCAGGAATTCCAACTCGCATGCTGGCTCCTCGTGGCCTTCATCATCATCTGCATGATTTATACTTGCCTCATTACCGTCTTCCTCTGCAAGCCTATTACATTTTTCTGGCAAATCGACAACCCTCAAGGCACCTGCTTACCCAGAATACCATTGTGGTACGGTCTTCTCAATTCGTCTTATCTGCAAACTTTCCACTGACATCACCTCCCAGGTTTCTCAATTCCGCTCTGGGCATAGCAACAGACATAGCAGTCGCAGTCCTCCCTATCCCTGTAATCAAAACCCTGCGCCTACCACGGCGGCAAAAGAACATGCTCATCATCATCTTCCTCCTGGGCGGCGCAGTCTGTATAGTCTCTGTGGTACGCTTCTACAGCCTCTACGCAGTCGCAAGCTCGAATGACTACACCTACGACGATGCTCAGACAGCAATCTATTCCAGTATTGAAGTATGCTTCAGCATCATCTTTGGCTGCCTGCCAAGCTACAACGCGTTTGTTGCGAAGTACTTCCCGGACTTCTATTATGGATATGCTGGGGCGAGGGATGATGCTGCAATGGCAGAACTGAACGAAGTCAGCAATGGGACTATTACGTCGAGTGAGGGAGTGGATGGAATTCGGAGTGATTCTGCTAAAGTGCTGTTGCCTGAGATCGGGGTCAGGGAGGTAGTAGCATGACGAGGAGCAAAACCACTGAGATTTCGATCCATGAAACACAGTTCAAAGGCGTGCGTTCTTGATCATGCTACGCTGTTGCGGGAGTTCCTGTTCTCAATCAGACACTTCACATTTGCGCAAACGGCAAACAGCCAGGTGAGCAGGTTGGACGGGGACAGGGACAGAGTAAGACATTTCCACGCCGCAATAATCGAGATAGGGTACGGGCGCCTTGGTGGCCTTGTTGAATGAACAAGGCACGCCGTCCTGTAATCCCTGGATCCGGCCTCATTCGAGTCCGACGAGAGTAGTCGCAGACACCTGGCAAAGCAGCAGAAGATGGTCCACGAAGTATCAGGCTACTCAACATGAATCATGGCAGGTCAGCTATGGCTGTAATGTCTTATGCTTTCTGCGTTGGTCAAGCACTTAGCAGCCTCAGTCTGCGAAACAGCGGTCCTAGTCTTGAGCTTGTGTGCAGAGCTGCATTGCTCATTTAGAGACACAGTATGCCTTACGAACACGACAACTCATTGAGCAGTAGCGACAACCTTTGCCAAGCAGAGTGGACTACTGCCATGATCTATAGCGGGCAGCCTGCTGTGGAACGATCAGAGGGAAAGCGACTTCGCATGAGCCAACTCCCTTGAGACGACCAGTCTGTCCAGAGCCTTCATATTGGCCAGATTCTTCCTTCAGAAGCCTTGGAGGTCATATCTCTTGTCATTGTATAGCTCTTCTTCCAATACGATAGTCATGCTTAAGGCAGAGCAAATGCGTCGTGCTGTAGAGACAGCATAGGCGTGCAACGAGACGCACTCGGATGAAGGATGTAAAGGATTCATATATCGATACCTTGGTCACGACCTGATGTGTGTAGCCGAAACCTCTGGCAGACGCGAGCGTGGTTGGCAGCTTCGAGTAGCAGGTGTGGACTCAAAAATACAAGCATTGCTATCTTGGGTGAAGCAGAAGCGTTCCCGCTGGCAGCATCGCATGAAGCATTCGCTCCCGACATGCAGGTACGTTTTGTGAAAGTTCTTGCTCTGAGTCGCATGTGAACGTCCTCCACAGCTAACCATGCCACGGTGCCTGCGGTGAGCAAGCGAGGGCGGTGCCGCCGTTACAGAAGGCTCAGAGGAAGGGGAGGGCGTAGGAGAGGGTCCTCTAGCAGCATGTCAGCAGTTCACACTATCGTCTTACGAGTCAACATATTGATTCTGCTGGTGGTGGTGTGGAGAACTGTCCTGCGGAGCTGTCGAAATTCGTGGTCATCGCAGATGGTCGCTAGGAACGATCGTGATGAGAATACTGTGAGAGGCTCAACCAGTAGAGTTCAGAGCAGGTCATCGCGATCGAGACGACCAAGTCACGTGGAATGCTTGGCCAGAGCTGGCGATGTGTTTCAGCATCTTCCAAACTGTTTCAACTTGTTGCACTTCTCACGCTTCTGCAAAGAGGCACGCCATCAGCATCTGCACATCTCTTCGGCACTCAGATCATGTTCGTGTTCTGGCAGTCGCGTTCTGAACATCAAACGAATCTGCAGCTGCAAGAGAACGCTCTGGACATTCACACTATGTTTCAGCTGTCAACTGCTGTGCGGTGCCTATCATCACGACTCTCATCAGGGCCACTTGCGTATGGGATCTGCGTGTGATGTCGCTTGGCAGAAAACCACCAGCCATCCTCCACTGGGCTCGTTCCCCCACCAAGCATCTCGACGTCAGCTGTGGAGTAGCGTGAACTGCTGCATGCCATTGAGTTTAGTCGTCCGACTTCATGCTTTCCCATCAACTGTCACTCCAACTGATATGGTATAGATACGTTCCATAACAGACCCTATTAATTGCTCGCCAACGACATTCGAGTGAGACATATAGACGTATCTCATCAGGACGCCTTTCAGAATCTTCACAAGCCCAAGTCGGGTTTGGGTTCAATCCCGAATCCTCTGGTTGATCACGACTCATGGGCATGCATTTCGATGGCTCTAAGTGAGCTTGAGGCAGAGTGTATCAGAGGTTTCACAACCCATCAGGCTGAAGTGTGGCTGCAGGTCCAGAGCCGACTGCTGCATAAAATACGCGTGCTGTGCAACCAGATGCAGGTACGATTCATGGTCGTGCTCAAGACTCTCTCTTGAGCAAAGGTATCTACGCAGGGCATCTCCTCATTGAGCGCGCCCATGAGTCGTGCACCAGCCACAGGGCCTCAAGATAGCGGGATGATGGTATCCCGCATGCCACGCGAGTCAATCAACCTGGCTGTTCGGACGCTCATCACGCACGGCTTGGGCAGCTGTTGGGTCATGGTGGGCATCGACTCGTGCTGAGTGGGCATCCCAGCCCACTGCCGTAGCTGGACTCGCGATGACGACGAGTAGAGGTATGATGATGGAGGGCGTTGAATCGTCAGCTTGAGTTATATGAGGCTTTCCCGCAGGCATGATCACGATTAACCATTTTAGCTCCCAATTCTGATGTCTCCTTTTTGTCAGCGAGACATTTTGCACCTGAATGAGGAATATCAAGTTTAAGAACCAAGCCCTACCACTTAGCATGGGCTTTTTTGACCGCGTCGCCGGTGGACAAAAGAACAACATGAACAACAACAGCAACAGTAACAGATCTGCTGGTACGGGTCTGAGTGTCATCGAAGAAAGACACGAGAACAACAACAATCGCAATTTGAATTCGAAAGGCAGCAATGGAGTGATGAGATCCAACAGCCGCAGTGCGAGCCGGCCTCGCCCTTCTGGTAAAACAGGCCTCAACTCCAATGGCATTTCATTTGTTGACGACAAGCAAGAATCCTCCGATGACGGGATCGATAGCCGATCCCCGCAGACAGTCAAGGTCGTTTCCTTTAAGGACGACAACTCCTCCATAAACACTCGATCCTCCTCTGACGAATCCCACGGTTCTGGCTGGTCCAACAAGGGTGGTTACAGTGGTTCGGATAGCGAGTATAGCACGACCAGTACTATTCATCAACGCAACGACTCTAAGATTGACGATAAGGTGAGCATAGTACTGTCTTGATTACTCAAACCATTCGATGCTGACATGATCTTAGTCCAACGACAATAACTCAAGCAACAACAACTCGAACTCGAACAACAACTCGAGCAACAACAATTCGTCAAGCATGAATTCCAGCAACAACAATTCATCGAGCTTTGGCTCCTCAAACAATTCGAGCAACAACAGCAGCAGCAATAACAACAGCTCCTCGCTGAATGCATCCAACGCCAATGCCAGCAGCGGTTCAAGCGGCGTCAACTCCTCCAGCTTGGGATCGTCAACCAACAACAGCTCTAACAACAGCTCCTCGAACAACAACTCATCAAGCCTTGGCTCAAGCAACAATAACGCTTCCTCGAGTATGGGATCATCTAGCCTGAACTCCTCGACCAATAACAACTCGAATAGCAACACATCATCGTATGGATCGTCAAACAACAATACCTCGTCTACTTTGAACACGTCAAGCAACAACAACTCCAGCCCGGCCAGCAGCACGAACACTTCCTCGTACAGTTCAACTGGCAGCGGCGCCAGCAACCAGTCCTCGTATGGATCATCCAACAATAACACGAGCAGCAACAACACCTCGTCGAGCAACAACTCCAGCTCGCTTGGAGGTAACACTGGCGGCAATGCTACCAACAAGAACTTGAGCAATGTCGACAGCGGCAGCCAGCGCACAAGATCCTTCACTAGAGACACTGGTGTCGGTACTGATGGCCCGATCGGCGGACGAAGCACGCCTCAAGGTGGTCGTAGCACACCACGAAACAACCACCAGAATGGAAGCTCTCGTCAAGGGTCCCAGAGTAACACCAATTACGGATCATCGAACAACAACTCTGGCTATGGCAACAATAGCAATTCTGGCTATGGCAACAACAATAACGGTCGCGGTCATCAGTCCAACAACTCTTGGAACGGTAGCTCGAACAACGGTGGAGGCTACGGAGGAAATCAGAACCGCCAGAATAGTCCACCACGGAACCGCAGCTCCAACCGTGACTCTCGAGGTGACTTCAAGGGCGAGGAACGTAATGCCTATGACGAGGGTCACCGCATTGCCACTCGAGAGCTTGAGAACATGTCCCTCAACGAGGTGCGCAACCACTCTCCACGCAACTCAGGTCACTACGGAGGCGGCTACGGAGGATACAACAATGACAATAACTGGAACCGACGTGAAAGCCCACAGCGCAACAACTATGGCGGCGGATACAACAACAACCGAGGATATGAGAGCGACCGCGGATACGGCGGCAACTCTTACAACAACGATCGAGGATATGGTGGTGGTTACAACTCCGACAGAGGATACGGCAATAACAACCGAGGCGGCTATGACGATGACCGTGGCTACAACAATAACAACAACTACAACCGCCGCAACAGCCCACCATCACCCAAGCAAGGCTCAAGCTTCACTGCTGATCGCAAGATGGATGTCGCCTACGAAGCCGGATACAAGGATGCCATGGAAAAGATCAAGGCCGATATGATGAGGCAATTTGGCGGAGGGAACAACAATCGCCGCAACCGCTGGTAGATGATTGAACTACAGGACCGAGAACGGGAAAGAATGTTAATGTGTTTTTGGATTTGGCATTTGTACATGCATGATACCAACTGACCACACTTGTACTACTAGTCTCCTTTGTCAAACAGCGATGGTGTTGGGTCATATATGTAATGGAGTTTACATAGTGGAACGCAAAAAGAAATCATTTACTAAGCTCTTTCATTGCCACCGTCTCTATCTCTACCTGCACTGACTGACTGACACTTATATATGCACAATCACCATTCACCTGCAGACGTTCTCATCCCGCAATCACACTGTCCCTAGGCGATCTCGGCTGCACCAGGATTTTGATATGCTCATCCTTGTTGTTGATCAGTTCCTTGAAGCCTTTCTCGACAATGTCATCAAGTGCGATTCGTCCGGTGATCATCTTCTCATATCCTTTCAACTTCCCATTCACCATCATCTCCATAACTTCCTCCATGTCATCATCACCAAAGATCAAAGTTCCTTTCATGGTGATATGTTTATGCAAGAATTTCCAGCATGGAATTGTGATCTGAAATTCTTGTTAGTCACATTGCTCGCCAACGCCCGTTCTGTCACTCACCGGCTTCTCCCAAACAGCAACCATAACATAAAGCCCCTCGAATCTCAACGCATCCATCGCACTCTCCAACGCAGGCAGCACACCCGCACAATCGAAAACAACCTCCGCACCCCTCCCCTCCGTCAAAGCCTTTACCTTTTCCGCAACATCCTCTTCAAAAGGATTTATAACTTCCTCGCAAAACTCCCGAATCTGTCTCCTCCTCGTCTCCGTCGGCTCCGAAACAAAAACCTGCTTCGCACCCACAGCCCTCAAAACCAAAAGCAGCGCAAAACCAATCGGTCCACCACCTAACACCAAAATCTCCTTATCTTTCCATTCCTCCTTCGGAATTCCAGAAACTTTAATCGCATGGTTAACAATCACAAGCGGTTCAATAACCGCCGCATCTTCCAATCTAATTTCTTTCGGTAACTTATGTAGCGACTTTTCACTAACGACAACTTTCTCTCCAAAACCTCCGAAACCTGTGTTGCCGCCAACATAACCTAGATGATAGCATGAGGCTGAGGATCCGGATTTGCAGGGGGCACAGTTATGGCAGAGGACTCTGGGGTCGATCATTACTGAGTCGCCTTCAGAGAATTTTGAATTTGGAGGAGGGTTCCGGACGCGACCGCAGAGTTCGTGGCCTAGTGTGACGGGGATGTGGATGCCTTTTGGTCCTGGGTTGGATTTGGTTGGGATTGTAATGGGGCCTATGAGGTATTCGTGGAGGTCGGAGCTGAGGTTGATGATGAGTGAGTACGTGGCGAGTGGATGTGATTGGGATTGATGGATCTTACCCGCAGATACCTGTGAGATGTCAGCTTGAGACTTTGTGAGGAAGCACTTGGTCTTGTTTATTTACCACACCATTCTACGTCTACAGTCACTTGTCCTTCGTGTGGGATCGGTTCTGGAACATCTTCGACTCGGATGTCGTGCTTGTCGTAGAATTGTGCTGCTTTCATCTTGTAAATCTCGTGTATCCTTCAGACTGTCAGAGGGAATTCTAGTCTTTTAATCTTCTGAGTACTGCTGCTGTTGTCAGTATCAAAGCTACGTCTGCATGTTCACATATCAATGTCAAGATGAGATTCATCCCCGCTTCAGCTACCCTACCTCGGCCAACCTTCAAGGATGAGGAGATTTCGGCAGACGAGAGGAAGCCATTAGGCACTGAGCAGATGCTGATGAGAGACCTCATTGCTATGAAAAGTGGTATGAAAGTGCTGCGATGTGCGACATTCACGCATGCGGAGCGTTGGGTCCATGCCTTGGCTTAGTCTCGGCTTGGCAGCTACCTGAATGGCCGCAAAACCCATGCATATCGCAGCTAGCTGAAAGACGCTCAAGCATGCAGCTCTACAAAGAGACCAGGAGCTTTCAATTGATTGTGCTGTATCTCCATTGAGCAACGCCAGATTCCTTTTTTACACACCTTTTAAGTCTTCGATGCTCTTCACAACCTCAAGCTCTTCCTCATACTCTCTGAAAACGGCTTCGTCTCTTCAATAGACACCCATTGGGCATCATTCCTGTCAGCCAGCTCAGTCCAAGTATGTACGCTAAACTCGCACACAGGCACCCAAAGCTTGGTTTCATTCAGGTCGAGAAGAGAGCCAGACTTCGCCAGACCTGTTCTCAAAGATGATAGCGCAATCCTTGCGTCGTAGACTGTCCAGAATGCTCCGTCGCCATAGCAGAATCGAACGTCACGCAGCGACCGTCTTTGAGCGATTGTGAGAGAATCGAGCCATCGGCAGCCCAGATTCGGAAAGCCCCAAGGAATGACGAAGATGTTCTTCTCGTAATGAATCGGCGTCGCTTCTTCTCGAATCTGCTTGCATGTTTGCAAGATTGCAGGCCGCCCAAGCACCGGCTGTGGCTGCTCTTCAGAGCGTGACTTGACTGAAGCACGCCGAGCTTTGGGATGAATTTCTATGGGCTTGCTGGATATGAGGACTAGCTCGTATATTGGCCTTCGAAGGCTGAGTGGGAGAAGCTCTAGAAAGCGAGACTTTACTGTCGGTTCCAGCTGCGGTACAATTCGGGAATCGCTGGCTTGCGTCATTGTATGTTGCTGGATTCAAGCATGGACTGATGATGCCTCTCCTTGGTGCTAAATCTCCGGTTCTTGCCTACGACGGTACTTCTTTTGGTCGAAGGTACAATGTCGAGATGAAAGCGTGTGTGCTCTTTGGCATGTAGAATGTAGGACCTGGAATCTGCCTGTCATTAGTGCTACCTTACCTCCTGCGGGCAATGTCGGTAAGAGAGATACTACGATCCATGCTCAAGCTGTTGTATGACCTTCGCATTCTGGACGATTCGCCTCATCTGTCACAGTTGGTGGTCACCATAAGATTTGAAAGGCTGCATGTACGCATGGACAGCCGGGAGCATGGTCCAATAGCGAACTATCATTCAAGGAATCGCAGCAAGGCCGTCCGATACAAGCTCGTGAAGCTCATCAGGAGGAGATGGATGCTTCCTCGCATTGGAGTGTCTTGACTTGACTCGTCCAGTCGTCCGACAGATGCCCTGGTCTGAGGAGGAGGTACTTGCATGATGTCGACGCGATCCCCGCGATGCTGCCCAGGACTGAGTTCGATGGAGAGCAGTCCAAGATCATCGGCAACGAAAAGAGAACGGGTCAGGATATGACGGTAGGGGGTTCCTATTGGTCAGATAGCGGCTGCCACGAGAATGCCTCGAGGACCTCACGCGTAGGCACCTTGGTGGGCGTGTTTACTTGTCGCGTCAGCTAAACACCTCCTCACGTCTTCTGCATTGTCTTCGAAGCTCATTTTCGAACGTTTTTGAGCCGCAGTAATGATCATGAAGAGAGTGAGTCTAGCGGAGAAGGGTGAAAATGGTGCAAGCGTCGGGATCTTGGCTGGCCGACGATCAGCCTCAAATGATTCGCGACACGATGCCCGGCATGACCTGATTTGCGAGCACTATGGTTGCTCTTTCTGCACCGCCTCTTGGAAAAGGTAGGCACAAGCAAGTACGAGCAGTCAACACGAATTGCTTCATCCTCAACGATATTGCATCGATTCATTCACGTCGCTTTGTCTTGTGACAGCGACCCATCAATATTGAATCATAGTCCCCGGTGGATCGCGACTCATATCCGGACTGCGACCGCTGGACATATTCACACAAGATGTCGCGACGAGACGCAGACCTGCACAACTCCATCTCCCTACGACCACATCCAGTCCATCTTCACTCAGAACGCGTATCGCGGGATCATACACCCGAACCTGGCCACAGCCGCCATAACCCGCATCAGCATCAGCATCAACATGAGCGACCAGGCACCAGTTCGGCAGTCGACAAAGACACTCCTAAAGTCGTAGAACCCGTGTCTCGGCCAGCGTATCACCGCAATAGTAGTGACAGCGAACGTGACGATGTCGAGCGCCAAGGCAGCCTACCTGAATACCACGCCGAACACGATCCCTACAGCCTACGCAGTGGCTTAAAAGACATAAACGACGAAAAAGCAAAAGCCAAAGCCAATACAAAGGCCAAGCGTGCATGTAATCCTGTCGGCAAAGGGAAGGACAAGATCCGATCACACAAAGTCATAAAATTCTACGAAGATCAGAACGAGAACATCGAGCGTCTACTCAAACCAGTCGCCGATCATGTACAGCAAGCGAAAGATGAACAAGGTGCAGATGCTTTGCAGTTCAAGATCGCTGTGCAGGGAAGTTTTATTGCGAATATCCTATTGGCAATATTGCAAGTCTACGGTGCTGTGTCTTCGGGCAGTTTGTCGCTGTTCACGACCATGGCGGACAGTATTTTCGACCCTATGAGCAATCTCACACTCATCCTATGCAATCGTGCCGTGAACAAGGTCGACCCGCGGAAGTTCCCTTCTGGCAAGCAGCGACTGGAAACCGCCGGAAACATTGCTTTCTGCTTTCTAATGACTGCGGTATCTTTAATTCTTATCGTCGAGTCTATCCGGCAGCTCGCGGAGAAGCAAGACGACGCAAAATTTCATGTACCTTCTGTGGTCGCAGTCGGGGTTGCGTTCGCGACGAAAGTGGCTCTTTTCCTCTACTGCTGGGCTTTGAGGAATAAGTACAGTCAAATCCGCATTCTTTGGGAAGATCATCGAAATGACCTCTTCATCAACGGATTCGGTCTTATGACGAGCGTTCTCGGAAGCAAGATCAAGTGAGTATCATCAGCACATATGCACCGCTTTGTAGCATCTAACGTCGTCTCTAGGTGGTTCATCGATCCTATCGGAGCCATCGTCCTCTCCCTCCTTATCTCCTTCCTCTGGTTACGAACTGCATACCAGGAGTTTCAGTTGCTGATTGGTGTCTCTGCCGACACCTCCTTCCTGAACCACGTCACATACGTGTCTATGACCCATGACCCGCGCGTGATTCAGCTCGATACCGTCCGTGCATGGCACTCGGGACCGCGCATAATAGTCGAGGTCGACATCGTCATGGACCCGGACCTCAGCCTTCGCGAGACACACGATGTTGCCGAAGACCTTCAGATGAAGCTGGAGAGTCTGCCAGATGTCGAGCGTGCATACGTGCATGTCGATTTCGAAACCACACATTCGCCTGAGCATTTCTTGAAGAAGGAGTTGTAAGCTTTCATTTGCAGAATGCAATCTCTCCACTCAGAATATGCAATGAGCATATTAGCACTACGCCAGAAGCAACGTGTCTTGAAGACATGATGTTGACCATACTTCCTAGTTCCATGAGGACGCTTCGAGGACAGTCGGAGACATGGGAGCCACGCCGCACATGGCGATGGTGGCTAGGTGGCCAGCGCGAAATGATAGCGGAATGGAGACGAGGCTGGCGAAGATGGCGAGGCGTGCAAGATGCACCTGTCCTGTGATACGCTCTCTTAGCGTTAGTGTTGCGACTCTTGCCGCTCTGCGTTGCAGCAGGTGTTTCTCAATAGTGTCGCGTGTCGATAGAACTGCGTGAGCTCACGCATTCAGCATGACTTTTTCATTTTTTCACAGCGGCGCTTCGACGCTTCCCAGGACGTTCTCGATGGCATCCTCAATTGTGACATTCTGCATGAGGTCTCTGATCGTTCTCGGATCACTGCCCCAAAGAAGACTCCGTTCTGTCTTGTCCGTTGCAAGCACGAGTCGATGAGGGTAGATCTTGCGAGCGGCCAAAGCGACCAGTGAAGGTGGCACGTAGTCAAGACCATGGAGTGGTGCGAGCGCCATGCTAAGGATCCGAAGCTGCCTCGTTGCTGTTGCTGTCACACCGCCCTTGATAAGACGGCTATTACGCATGAAGACCACGATATTGTGAAGATATTGCGCAATCTCATGTGTCAAATTGACGTCCTTGGCCAGTTCTCGCAATTGTGTGATATCTTCCGTGTTTATAGTCGGCACGTCTGTGGTGTCAAGCTGGCCTTCGAGGTGAATGAAACCATCGTCGTCGTCGTCATGGTGATGGGACATGCAGAAGAGGTCGTTAAGATGGCGCGTCAGACGAGCTTCTGGCGAGGATAGAATGACAATGAATAGTAGGTCCTTCGGTGCCACATGCATAGCTGATCTCGTGAACATGCGTCGTGATCGAAGCAACTCAAAGGCCTGCACCTGAACTGCCTCTATAGCAGAATCTAATCCGACAGCAATGACCACATCTGCCACCCGCCTCTCGTCAAGATTTGCCAGACTTCCCAAACGACCGGGACTTGGCTCCCGAGCAGGATGGAATTTGACTTCTAAAGTAGGTCGTGTGGCATTATACTTGTAATCTAGAGAGTCGTCGAAGCTTTCTTCGTTCTCGACTAGCAATGCTTCGCTGAATTCGTCCACGGTCGTTTCGGGAGAGCAGTCTATGACTACAGGCTGGCGTAGGAACCGATTCATGCATGTCAGGCTCAGTTCTGCTCGCAGGTTCTGAACACTCCCGCTGGACGTAGAGAATATGCAATGCTCGCCAGCTACCACGGCCACGAGCAAGGCGAGTTCCAGATCTCCCAGATCCTGGATGCGGGATTGCAGATGGTCCATCGTGCCGTGCGAGGTTTGAACAAAAGGTCCAAGGAGGATCGATCATGGGCTAGTGTCCATGATGAGTGCTGAACTGCCTTGTCCGCTGTATTGTCGCAGCAAAGTTTGCGTTTCGTGTTGATGATGCTGGTGGGCAGAATACGAAGCCAACCCGAGATGGGAAGTCGAAGTCGAGCTCTCAAGGTGCACGGACTCCTCGCACACCTCGAGGCAGCGATGTCATCTGCCATAACTAATCACAACACCAGCAATAATGGTATGCACGAGATGAGACGCAAACAAGAATAAGATGTCGGGGCCACGAACGAATTGGAGGCGCATCGGCGACAAGTTCTACCGCAAAGTCGAGCTCTATACCAATGTCTTCGATGTCGAGCTCGAGCTTGAGAACTATACCGTGACCGGCGCTCCGTACAGTGGTGCTGTAGGTAAGCGCATGCAGCGACAGTGTGTGTACTGGACTAACATGAGCAGCCTTACGACGTGACGAAAGCAAAGTATACTCCTTCCGCGGTCCTCAATCCGCCAAATCCACCATCGACATCCATAGCTGCGCCGGCAAGCTGATACAGCAAATTCAATGGGACCGAGGCAAGATCAAGAGTGTAGGATGGTCGGAAGATGAGAAGCTGTTAGTAGTCACAGATGATGGCAGCGTGCGCATATATCCAGATCTGCAAGGCGACTTCACTCCCTTCACGCTAGGTCATGGCGCAGATGAGCATGGGGTAGTAGCCTGCAAGTTCTGGTCGACTGGATTCGTCGCGCTGCTGGGGAACAACAGCGTTGTCGCCGTGACGCGATATGACGAGCCGCGACCGCAGCTTCTAGCATCTGCGCCCTCAGGCGAAGTGATATCGTGGACTGTGATCCCTCCAGAATACACATCATCTCGCTCGGTCGAGGTCCTGCTCGCCATAGACGAGACTGTCTACGTACTGGACGCGGTAGAGTGTGAAGATAGAGGACTTCAAGCTGGACCGTTTCGACACATCGCAGTATCGCCGAACGGCAAGTTCATTGCCCTATATACCGACGATAGCAAAGTCTGGGTCATTAGCAGCGACTTTCAGGAACGATTCAGCGAATATGAGTCAAAGGTCAAGACGACGCCGCGAGATCTGCAATGGTGTGGTAACAACGCAGTCGTACTTGCCTGGGAAGACGAAATCCACTTGATTGGGCCGAATGGAGCGGCCTCAACATGGGAATACAATTCGATCGTCCACCTTCTGCCAGATATCGACGGCATCCGCGTGCTGACCAACGACGTCTGCGAATTTGTGCAAAAGGTTCCTGATGCCACAGAAGAAGTCTTCAAGCCTGGTTCGGCCTCACCTCCTGCTGTTCTACTCGACGCCATCACCCAGCTAGAGAACAAATCGCCCAAAGCAGATGACAACATCCAATTAATCAGGGCAAACCTCGATGAAGCCGTCGACACCTGCGTGCGTGCGGCAGGTCAGGAGTACAGCATACATTGGCAAAAGCAACTCCTCAAGGCTGCATCGTTCGGCAAATCTGTGCTCGACCTTTACAACAGCGACGACTTCGTCGACATGACCGAAGCATTACGGGTGTTGAATGCTGTGCGATCCTTCGAGATTGGCCTTCCAGTATCTTACGACCAATACATACGGTTGACACCAGAACGTCTTGTACAGAGACTTGTCAACCGGCGGGAGTTCCTATTGGCACTCAAGGTATCGCAATATCTGCATCTGCCGGTCGACAGAATCTATGTATTCTGGGCACGTCAAAAAGTGCGCAGTTCAAGCACTGACGAGGATAAAATCTGCGAAGAAATCGTGCAGAAGCTCAACGGCAAGCGCGGAATATCGTTCGAGGAAGTGGCACGTGCGGCCTACGATGAGGGACGAGGAAAGCTGGCCACTGAGCTGCTTGAGCACGAGCCGAGAGCAGGCAAGCAAGTCCCCTTGCTGCTGGACGTTGGCGAGGAGTCCATTGCGCTTGACAAAGCCATAGAAAGTGGGGACACGGATCTGGTCTTCCACGTGCTACTGAACCTCAAGAAGAAGATTCCACTATCCAGCTTTTTCCGGACTATCAATAGTCGGCCCGTTGCCACTGCGATCGTGGAAGCATCGGCAATTGACCAGGACCAGGAAATGCTCAAGGACCTCTACTACCAGGATGACCGCAGGCTCGACGGCGCCAACTTGCTGGTGACGGAGGCGCTGACTGCCAGCGATGTTGGACCCGCATCTGACAAGCTCAAAATGGCAACCAAGCTGCTCCGTGACAGCAAAGAGTTCGCGCTGCAAGCAACTGCACTGGACGAAGCACAAAAGCTTCTTCGTCTCCAAGAGGCATTCGAGAAAGACCTCGTGAACGAGCGCTACGTTGGGCTTTCGGTAAATGAGACCCTTTCAAAGCTCATCAAGACTGGGAACATAAAGCGTTCTCAAAAGGTACAAAGCGAATTCAAGGTGAGCGACAAGACATTCTGGTGGATACGGCTTCGAGCCCTTGTGAGTCGTCGTGACTGGAGGGAGTTGGAAGAAGTGTCCAAGCAGCGCAAGAGCCCCATTGGCTGGGAGCCTTTCTTCAACGAGATACTCGGCGCAGGGCAACCCAAAGTTGCAGCAGCCTTCATTCCCAAATGCACGTCACTTTCGCCCGCTGAAAGGATTGAGATGTGGGTGAAGTGCGGCATGATCAAACAAGCAGGCGAGGAGGCACTAAAAGCCAAAGATCGCGCTGCACTTGAAGAACTCAGGACGAAAGCCACAAGCCAACAAATGCTCGACATCGACCGCATGATTGCCCAGCTTACCAAAGGCCGCTAACCACGGCCAGAGTGGAGATATATCCGCCGGGTCTTTTCTTCAGGCGAAAAGTCGGCAGCTCATACTTCCCCGCACTCGAGGCCGACGAGAACGCCGGTGATCTACTGAAGTGCACAAGAACACCCATATAGCGAAGAGCTTCTGCGTTAGCGGCTGTCTGCAAGGTACCGAGATTCATATCCGGGTTGGCATTGGACCTAGGGCACATTCGGCTGACGGCTACGAGCAGAAGCCCATTGCATACCTGCATATAAGATAATACCCAAGGCCACAATGGTATTGAAGCACAAATTTCCGCTCCTGGCAATACCACACTTCGTCATGCGCTTCTTCATGCTTTCTTCGATCATTCTCTCGCTCGCCGCCGCCACTGCAGCACAGACCGTGCTCGCTCCGGTCGATGAGCCCAAGGCACCCGCGCTTGAGTTCCTATACACCGCTTATGTGGATTGTCTAAACACAATCTACGAGTCTCAAGGTCCGCGAGGCATTCGAAAAGCTATTCCGATCGTAGGAGGTAACTTTACTGGTCCAAGAGTCAAGGGCAAGATTCTGGATCTGGGAGCAGATTGGGGTCTCACAGATCCTCAGACTGGTCTGTTCAGCGCCGACACTCGATACAACCTTCAAACAGATGATGGAGCAAACATCTTTCTTCAAACTTCTGGGCCTTCTGTGCCAGCAGGCGGGTTACACTTGAGGGTGCTGATCGAGACGGGTGATGCGAAGTATTACTGGTTGAACAACGTTGTTGCTGTGGGTGTTCTGGGCAGAGCAGAGACTAGAGACGATGGCTTTACTTTGAGGATCGATGTTTGGAACGTAAGTGCTTGCTCATAAAAAAAGCTGATATGTGATTTGGAAGCTGACATTATGTTAGATGGCTGGAGAGTACTCAAATACGACCTTCGTTAACGGCACGACGATCGCATGACGCGAGAAAATGATAAGGCAGAGGAATAAGCTGTAGTCAGGCTATACACGAGGCGAACGCCAAGTATTGGGCTCTCGAAACGCTCAATACCACTTCCACTATTCAGCAGCAGCAATACACCTGTGCGCCAATGCCACCAGGGAGCTTCATGCTAATACGAACGAAACCTGTACAAGCATGTCAGTCTCGCTTCAAGTTTCGAAATGTCTTGAGTGGATTTCCGATATCGTCGCATTCAGTGGCAAAATAGATCTAATCCTTCAATGTCGTTTTGTAACGACTCAAGATTAGGGGATTGTGCCTCATCATGTCGCATTAATCGAGGCAACCGCAGTGGGAGGGTGGATCGTCATACCTTGTGCCGACTTGGGACAACTTTGCAAGGTCACGCCATGAAAACTGCGTGGAAGTAAATTCCTGCATTGCAGACACATATAAACAAAGCAACTCTGAAGTCTCAAAATTTCCATTGGGCTTCTATATACCCATCTCCAACGCTGACATCACATATCAAGCTCTTCACGACCAGGCCGGTCCTTCTACGGTTCGCGAACTTCTGCCACGGAGCAACTTCCAGCCTCAGCCAACACCCGGTGTGCCCGGACAAGTATTCTCATGCGTCATGTACAAAACATTCTCATAGCAATCCGCAGTGAACATCCTCGGACAAGCATAATCGCAATGAAAGCCCACGCCTTGAATATAGCATACGTTGGCAACGTACACGCCCGCTTGTGCATAAGTTCCTCCAGTTCTGGCTTGTTCGTTTTGAACTATGCAGTTGCATTGGGCTAACATTGCGTCTTGTGTTTGGAGCTGCGAGAACGATGTATTAGTATGGGATGTAGAGACGAGGGCAGGACAAGCGGACCTTGCAAGAACATGTTCCATCAGTATCACAGATTCCTGTTGCGTAGTTCGCTCCGCAGGATTCGGTGACGGATTTGAAAGGAGGTTCTGGTAGGTACGTGTCAGCGACCACATCAAGGTGATGAGAGAGGTAGAGAAGGGCATACTAGTGCAGTAACCAGAAGCCACACATTCTGTGTCTTGTTGGCAAGGCTGCGATTGCTGAGGCCAAAGGTCAGTTTATAGTACTTGTTCCCTCTCACATTCCAGATCGCTCACTGCACAACACAGTGCACTGAATCCTGCTGTTACCAGTGTGAAGGCCAGTCTCAGGTGCATAATGTCTTCCTGCTATGGGAGCGAAGAGCCTGTGGGATGCTGCTGGTTATGTACATCTCGATCAGGAGGTCTGTGCCTGTTGATCAAAAGCTTCATGGGGCTAAGCATTCACTGTGCCAAAGAGCCGGAAATTGGAGTGAGGAGCCTCATGTCCGATTTTGAAAATTAGTACTGCTTTGGTATTTTGCGAAGAACGGGAAAGCTGCATCGCGAAGATGTTTGACATGGGTGGGACATGCGTGAAGTTAAGCCCTAAGCCAAGTAGCCTGCTGTTTGCACGGCATACATTGAACGATGAACAGGTTGAGTTTGCGTCTATATTGCCATGATGAAGATTCAGATCTTTGTTCTTGCTACATAATGCTCGTATAGGCTCCAGAAGTATCGTCATGCGGTTCGTTGCCGCCATCGTAGCTCGTTATGAGGAGTCGCGGCTATTTGGCGCTTCGCAGCGTAGATCTCTTGCCTTCAGAGTGCGCCATTCTTATGCAACATCCTATTTTGGTGGCAGAACTGTAGGTACCGGCGGCCGACTCGTCGTTCTCGGAAGATCTGGCACCGTCTTGGTTGGCACGCAGGCGCACGCACTGCTGACTGCTGAGACCACATTCTCTCCAGCACATCCAGTCCTGGCGTAATCCGGAATGAGATTCTCCTCTTCCCTCTTCCTCAGCAGAAAGCTGTGACAAAATTCCTGGCTTTCTTCGATGCGACCTTCAATACTGCTGGCGCGCAGCGAAGATAAGCAAGGGTTCGACTCGCACACTGGAGGCTTTGGGCATTCTTTGCTCGTCATCTTCACCACGAATGAGCCTCGCTCGATGGTGTGGACAAAGATGAAGCCCGACTTGAATTCGGCGTAGGAATGCCAGGATCCCAGAAATGCGACTGTGCCGCTGCCTTCGTTTTCGTCGTCCTCTGGGTAGATATCGAAATATCCTGCTTCGCAAATACTGCTTCCACTCGGGTCGCTAGTGATCGATCTCGCATCCCAGACATTGAGACCATTACCGTAGTTGGATTGGTACAGATAGCCGTCGACCATGTATTGGTTGTGGTCGATAGATCGAGTCTTTCCGACGAAGTTGCCACTGTAGAATGGATTCTCCAGATCGCGGATGTCGAAGATATGGGTGGTGGGCAGTCCTTGGGTCATCGGACCTACATCGGCGTCTCGCTCATCAAACTCATCATCCAGAAAAATGTACTCCTGCCAAGTCTTGTTGTTGACTGTGCCTTGGTACACATACTCTGCGCCAGGGTATGATGTTATCGAGATGATGTTTGTCACATTACCGACCTTGTCTGTGACATCGTAGATGGTGAGCGTATCCTCATTGTAGCCATAACAGATATCGCGTGCGTAGTATCGTTCGTCCGGACCACGATAGACCAAGCACTCGGCATCATGGACGTAGCCGTCACCAGCTGCGCAGCCTGGAGAGGTGACATTCGTAGGATCGCTCAGGTCGAGGAAGATCAGACCGCCGCGACAAGGGAGGTCGTTTGGTCTGACTCGAATGGTCTCGTTGCCACCAACGGAACCGCAAGCAATCGCATAATTGAGTTCCTGGTTGACAACGATGTTATGAGTTCTGCCTACTGGTAGCTCGTCCCAATGCGAGCTGAGGTCATCCTGAGTAAAGTTCTTTGGGCTGGCCGGATTCAGGTCGAGAAGCTTCTTCATGTCGAAAAACTGCACGCCGTGCTTGATGGCCTCGGATCCGATCACGGCCAGATCACGAACGATTCGGATCTCGCGCCAATTCGAACCAATGGAGTCGTACTGCGGCAATCTGCCCAGGTATGAGATCTTGCCTTCGCTGGTGATCTCGGCGAATGCAGTGCCGTCATACTGCCCGATGGCAACGAATTCTCTTCCATTCTCAGAAGTCCAGCCCCACATCGAAGAGCCTCTAGAAGCATTGCTGCCTAGTGCCGAATGTGACAGGAAGTGATAGAGATCGATGTTGTTGCATCTGAAGGTGTTATTCGTATCTCCAGGTATCGCAGCAGCAAATCCATCTACACATGGCGTATAACCAAGTTCAGGATACTGTGAGCTGTTCATCGCTCCGGCCTGCAGCTCGGCTTCCCATTGGGCCTAAATCTGTGTCAGTGTGGTTCAACACTCTCTAGGCCCATTATGTTACCATCTTGATGCCCATGATATGCGCATGAGCTTCTCCAGAAACATACTCTTCTTTGCTGAATCTTGCCGCACTGCTTGTGCCAAGCACGGAGCATATTACGGCAAGACAAATACCTGATCGGACCATGATGGCACAACTTACGGAGAATCCGTGCAACGAAGCAGGATGAGACAGACGGCTCTGACCATTGATATACTTACCGTTTCCTCCCCAGCCTCCATGGGCAGTCCTCCGCTCCTGCATCCATGGCAGGAACTAGAGGCTCTGCATGGTGGAACAGCAGCCTTGGTATATGGCACCCAAGACCTGAAGTCGCTTTGTCGTCTTTTGGAGAAGCGCGCCGAGAGATCCAAACCACGTGCCATTGCTCTTGGCTACATGAAGTGTGACGGGCCTATACCCCTTCTAGGCAGGTATGCGCTTTGCCCAGCGTCTAGTCATTGATCCATCGGATATCGCTGGCTTACGACACATGTACCGCCGATAAGGTCACCGATTGCTGCGAGTGATTTTAGGTACGTGATTGTAAGTGCTGTGGCTCTTCGCAAGGCAATATTCCGGGCTCTACCGTTATCACGAAGCAGAATGTGCGAGAATTTCGCTCTCTTCTTGCTACTCAGCCGTCAAAAAGGCCGTGGGCACTTCGAAGTGCCAGTATTTCGCAGGTCCCGCGCCAGTTGTGGTTCTTAATTCACACGCTTCTCAGCTCGTTCACATGCCGTACGGCCATAAAGCAATTGCTGTACTTTGGCCACCGTATCTCGTCTCTTCTATACGGACAGCACTGCGGCGCCACCCTTTTACTGTGTATAGGCAATGTCGCACCTTGCGGCGATGGTCATTGGAGTGTAGGAAAGCTAATAGAGCTGCGAATGAGGCTTGGCGGTTCGGCCTTGCGTTCAAGATATCGGGAGTTCACTTGGCGGCGGGGAAGGAATCTGCGTATCCTTTGATCGGAACCTTCTGAGGTGACTGTATACAAGGTCTCTTCGTAATGGAAAGTAGGAAGGAGTGAAGGAGAGCGAATGCAGAAGCCATGGGCCTTTTCGGCTGAATCCCGAACTCTATCGACTATGAGCGCGCTTGGACCATGTTGAAATGCACCGGCAACATGGTGAGCAGGTATGAAATTTGTGTTTAGCTGACACTATCATGGCTGTCACTTGATCTGATCTATGTACATTTCACTGGTCGTCTGCATTACTTCGTATCATTTCCGTCGATCTCGATATCTCATCTAAATGTCCTCCATCGTGGCATTGACCACTGTCCAAGCACCTGTGGCAGTATTGTTGGTGATGTTGGTCTGATGAATCTGACCACCCTTCAAACTACCACTCTCTGCGATGCCGAAAGGTCTCTGCAACTTGTTGGCGCCGCTCTTTACGGTGAAGTTGGCAATAGAAATTTCGAGAGGGTTGCGAGTAACGATGGTGGGCAGACCAAAGTACGAAGCGTTGACTTCCTCATAGCTCAGCTGCAGCTCAAAGTAGCCTCTGTAGTAGAGGTCGTTCCACTGAAGTTCTGGATTGGCGCCAACCAACCAGTCGCTGTAGTTGTTTGCGCTCTTCAGAGTGATGTTTTGGCCGTATGGGCACGGCGAAGAGACCGCAGAGCCTGCGAACTCAACACCAAGA
This sequence comes from Pseudocercospora pini-densiflorae CBS 125139, assembly GCA_000504365.2. Taxonomy (NCBI): domain Eukaryota; kingdom Fungi; phylum Ascomycota; class Dothideomycetes; order Mycosphaerellales; family Mycosphaerellaceae; genus Pseudocercospora; species Pseudocercospora pini-densiflorae. The sequence continues at coordinate 67,026 of AWYD02000702.1, forward strand.
CCGCCATCTCCACTAGAGACAGAGTAGTTGGCATGGTCAAGCCACACCAGGTCAGACACCCAAGAAGCATGGCTGTCTCCTGAAATCACGATGTTGTTTCCGATTTTGTTCTCTGTAAGGAAGTTCAATGTCCGGTTGCGATTTGCTTGATATCCATCCCATGCGTCGTAGTCCAAAGGGTTCGTGTTTCCGTACGCGACAGACTCGTTGACCTTCGAGAAAACAGTCTGGGAACCGATGACTCGCCATCTCGCACCACGATTAGCAGATTCGCCAAGCTGGTTGTAGAACCAGTTCTCTTGTCTGCTACCCATCATCGATCGGCCGGCGTCATTAGAGATCGCATGGATGTAATCAGTGTTCCAGTACAGATCGGTAATAGAGCGGTCGTATTGGCGAGTATCGAGCATGACCAAGTCGAGAAGGGAGCCAATCTTGAAGCTTCGCCAGATGCGGAGATTGTCGTCCATCTCAACCTGGCGGATTGGCATCCACTCAAAGTACGCGCGCACTGCGTTCATCTTGCGCTGATCGACAGAAACGCCTCCGTCCATGACAAAAGAAGCCTCGGTGTTGTTCAGCTCGGAAGCGCCATCGCGGTAGGTGTTGTCAGAGACCTCGTGATCATCCCAGACCGGAATCCATGGGTAGGTCTGGTGCGATAGCAGAAGGTCCAAGTCAGTGCGGTAAGTAGCAAGTCGCTGTCGGTAGTCATCGAGGGTATAGATGATTTTCTCGGGAGCTGGAATGCGGCCAATGCTGTACCCATACCCATAATCGCCATCACCAGCATACTGAAGTCGTGAGAGTCAGTGTCAGTCAGGTAACAACCAAGACTAGTTTACAATATTCAAGCTTACCTCGTAAATGTAATCGCCAAGGTGAAGGACGAAATCAACGCTGTCTTTCCGGGCAGGATTTCCGTAGGCGTTGAAGAAACCGAAGGGGAAGTTGCTGCAAGAGTACACAGCAAGGCCGACCTTCGAAACAAAATCGTTCTCATCAGGCGTAGTCTTGGTGCGCCCGAGAGGACTCTTCTTGTCGCTATCGCAGATATTGAACTGGTAGTAGTACCGTGTCCACGCGGTAAGGTTTGAAGCCTCCACCTTGACAGTGTAGTCGATATCACTCGATGTGTATGCTTTTCCACTGCTTTCGACATGTGCAAAGTCTGAAGTCTTGGCTACCTTGAACTCAACGCAGAACGGAGCGGTCGACACAGTCTGGTTGGGGCCATGGTTGTAGAGAGGTACGTATCCGCTCACTGTCTTGTTGCTAGCCACATCTGCGACCATCGGTGCCACGCGGGTCCATAGTATAACGCTATCGGGATATGGGTCGCCTAGGAGACAAGAGCCAGCAGTTAGCAAGTGTCGCAAGCATTAAGAGAGGCTTGATTATTCAAGACTTACCGGAAGCTACGCCATGAGTGAAGTTCAGTTGGTCCGCAGTGAAGGCCTTCTCGGGGCTTCGCTTTAAGTCAGTCAATACGCAAGATTTCATTCGCTGCTGACTTACGTGTTTCTCTTGTTGATCTTGTGCAACGAAAGTCCAAGACCTGGATGATTGTGAGATGGAGATCCATAGTTGATGTTTCTCCTCCAGCTCGCTTCCGCAAGCAGAGAACAACCAAGCACAGATAGAATAGAGAGCTTCATCTTGACCAGACTCTCGGGCGTGACAAGTGAATGAACGGTCGCCTACCTCTCCCGCTCTCACATCTTGGGCGGTCAGCTAGATCTTATGAATGCGCATTCGCAGAGGCAGGACCCTGCCGCAAGCAAGATTGCTTTGCAGCAGAGGTGCCGGACGTGCCTGAATGAGCTTGCCAGCTCCGTGAGCTCTACCAGGATGCCGTCAATGGCTCCAAGCACGGCCGATCGCGTAGAGGTCGAGCACGCGAGATGGTTGAAAGCACCAATCATCAGCGCTCTATTTCACATGTTTTGCTGAGCTTAACGACTCTTCCATTGATTTGGCTTCCTTGGCAGCATAAGCCTTGCATAGCTAGGCGCGTTGTGCAGTTTGCTGGCGGGCTGGAAGTGTGAAAGAAGAAGTGAGAAAGCGGAGGTGTCAGACGCTGAGGAGAAGCAGTCCTCGACACGTGGGTCCAGATTCTGCTGCTGGTTGGCTTCTGGTAAGCGACCTGGTCGACATTAACAAGCCGCATCTGCGAACTGCGAAAACGTGGTCGCCCTGCTCGTTGCCCGGCATATGGAAAGCACGCGGCCGGCCAGCAAGTGATGACAGAGGGAGGGCTTTGATCGCCTCCAGGCGATGGAAGGGCCGCCAAAGCAACATGCTCCTTCTTGTTTGAGACGGCCGGCGGCGAAGATGCTCTGAAAGGAAATGCTGTTGCACCTGCGCCCTCTCTCTCCGACCGCCGCCGCTACCACCATTCTGCGCTGAACCCGATAACGACGATTACGTAGCAGCCAAATAAGAGAGGCACAGAGATGTAGTGCGTCGAGTGTCAATACGATCACCAAAAGGCCTAGCTTCCGCCCTGAAGCAACAGCAACAAAATCTCTCTAGAGAGGCACATTCATTGGCCTGATCTTGAAGGATAGAAAGAGCAATGTCAATGAGAGACTCAATTCCCCGCCTGGAACACGGCGTTGTAACTCAGTAGTAGCAAGCTGTCCTGCGAGAATCAGCACGAATCCGCTGGCTACGACATGCCAAGTACAGCTTCTGTTGTAAGCTAGGGTCGTGTAGCACGTTCGTTGTTGCGAATTGTGATAATTCGGTACATTGAGAAGTGGGACTGCATGTTCATAGACCATATGTTTAAATCTGCTTGCTTACGAGACACAGGAGCAAGATTCTTCACCTATGATTTCCCACTGGGCTCACGGACGAGCAATCCTCCAAGCTCAGCAGAGCAACTTGTCGCGCAACTGTGCGATCAGAGCTGCGTTGAGTAGACAGGCAGGTGTAGGCAAGAGTCACGCAGGCAGTCTTCAACCAGGAGAGCTATGGACAATACTGCTCCGGCCTCGCTCCACTCTGCCTGTGTTGAACGTATCCTTCCAGCTTAGCAAGCCCTTAGCTCTGTCCAGACGCCTGCTTCACAACGACAGAGCTGGAAAGCTGCTGGTGAGCAGCTCATACATACCGTCCAACGGTATTCCTTGCACCGTTGCAACACAATGAGATCAGAGGAACTCGCTGCGCACGGGGCATCCGGCGACAGCGAGGCGTGGAACGGAGCCATAGGCGGCGACTCAGATGGCCATCTTTGGGTGATGAAAACAGCGGAATAGGGGAGTAGCCCGTACCTCCTAGGCATCTTCGTTCTTATGTGCAGGTGAAGAACATTTCCCGCAACAATCACGCCTTTCGTCGAACACAGGTGACTGAAGATGTTGCTTTCCGTTTTGGAGCCGGTGATTGCTTCGGCGCCGAAATGGACTTTGAACTGTGCAACGATCGTGGGTTTGCTAGCAATTCTGTACGCAGTTCGGAAAGTCGAACAATGGCACAGGATCAGTCGTTATGGCTCGCGAGCACCTCGATTTCCTACCAAGTTTCCTTTGGGTAAGCAAGCTGAATCGCAAGGGCAGAACACAATCTCATTGACTTGACTGCAGGCTTGGATTTCATTGCCCGCTCTCTTCGCCAATATGGCAAATGCCAAAGCCTTATGTTGTGGGAAGAAATGCTTCGCACCAGCTCTCGAATATCCCGAACAGTCGAAGTGAACGTCGGCGGCAAGCAGATGATCGTGACATGCGACCCTCAGAATATCAAAGCCGTCCTGAGTACACAATTCGATAGCTTTGGCAAAGGGCCCAAGTTTTACTCGGATTGGCACGAGTTCCTTGGGGAAGGAATTTTCAATACCGATGGTCAACAGTGGTCTGATGGTCGGGCGCTTGTTCGAGCGCAATTCGCCAAGGATAGGATATCCGACATCGACATCTTCGAGAGACACACGTCGCAACTAATACCGATCCTAGCGAGCGGGGAGACAATCGACATAAAGCCTCTCATGTTCGGCTTCACGTTGGATATGGCTACCGACTTCCTCTTGGGCAAATCGACTGGTTCTCTCTCTGATCCTGACAATGAATTTGCGTCGGCGTTCGGCTTCATCCAGAAATTCCACACCAGGCTGCTACGTGCGGGCGCAGTGAGCGGGTTGATGCCTCGAGGTGAGTTGAGACAGAATCTCAAGACATTCAACGCTTTCATTGAGCCTTTCGTGGCGGAAGCATTGCAATTGCCGCACAGCGAGCTCGAAGGCAAGCCATGGACTTTCTTGCAAGCGATCGCCGGATACACTCGAGATCCGAAGGTAATTCGGGACCAAATCGCATCCGTGCTGCTGGCCGGTCGGGATACAACAGCCTGCACGCTGAGTTGGCTACTCTACGAGTTGGCCTTCGCACCACATATTGTGGAGGCACTCCGCAAAGAGATCATGGAGCACGTTGGTCCAGAAGGTGCCCCAGGCTTCACCGAACTGAAGGAGATGCGCTTGCTGCAGCATACGATCAACGAGACTCTCCGGCTGTATCCAGCAGTGCCGCTCAACGTTCTTGAGGCTTTCGAGGACACGTCGCTGCCGCGTGGTGCTGGTGTTGACGGAGATGAGCCAGTCGGGATCTTGAAGGGTACATCGATCGTCTACAGCACGCAATTCATGCAGCTGAGTGACGACATTTATCCCCCTGCTGGTGAGAAATGCCCGGATCCTGCTCTGTTTGAACCTTCACGTTGGGAGACGTGGAGACCGGAGAATCATACGTACATTCCGTTCAATGCTGGTCCAAGGCTGTGTGCTGGCCAGCAATTTGCGATCACAGAGATTGGCTACACGCTGGTTAGGATATTACAGCAGGTCGGTCGGATAGAGCCGCGAGGAGAACTTTTGCAATGCAATCCCAGAAAGCCGGCGCCGATGGGAAGCGCAAGTCTGCCTGTTCGTGTTTATGAGTGTCGCGCCGCAATGAAGAACGAGGTTGTGCTTCAGCCTGCGGAGCCAATGACGTTGGCATTTCTGCGGTAGTCCTGTCGCTGCAGGGCCGGAGACTGCTTGTCGTGAGCGTTCAGCATGGCGTTTTTTTAGAGATAGAGTAGGCTCGATAGAGTAGATCATGAGCACTACATCAGTGTTGTCGCAAGAAGACAAGATCTCAATGATGCGCCCAGGCAATTCTGATCCTGCGTATGGGGTATTCTTCCCACAGTACATTGAGTCCCGCCAGCCACTTCAGGACCGAGGTCAAAACAACAACGCGTGGAAGATGCTGGCTGGTGCATGCTGTGCTCCTTTTCTTCGAACCCCAACTTGGGAGGATATTCTCCACACAATAAGACAAGAGTAGACAGCCTTCACGTCACCCTGGCACCTTGGCTTTGGTCAGTTGTTAATGGCGAGAAGCAAGGCACCTCGGGTGATATTGCCTGCTCGATATCTTGACGGAGGTTCCGCGGAACGCGACCTCCCTCTTCTCGAATTAAAGCCACCATAATCGGTCCTCATAGCCAGAATGTCCCACAGCCTTGCAAAGACGAACACCTCAGCATTCTTTTCTGGGTGTTTGCTGCCGCTGCAAGAGCGCGGCAGTTGGAGTTCACATGTCACAATTTGAGGGCGTCCTGGGAGGTGAAGCTCTACCTGGTGGGAAAGGTTTGAACTTGATATACTAAAATTGCTTATACCGACAGCAAATGCATTCATGCAGCTTGGAAAAGCTCCGAGGAAGTAGACGGCCTGTACAGCAATACTGTTATTTCAGCAACTTGTCCATCGTCCGTCTCTGGATCCGACTACGGCCTGTCTGGGAATCTATGTAGTTTTTCTCGGCTTGGACAGCGGCAGTTTGAACGCTGGATCGAGAAACAAGTGCCTTTTTACTGGCTTGGTGGATTGTCGCCTGTTGGCTGGTTGTTATCCTGGAGACTGTCAGCTACAGCGAACATTTTCCACGGCACAAGCAAACCTACGAAAAGGCCAAGGCCACCCAGCAGATTGGCGGGACTTCCGAGCAGACCTTCAGGATTCGCGTTCGTGCCGAGACTTTCACCTTGTCCAGTCAGGCCTGAGACGAGCCCTCCTACGAGACCAAATCCAAGTGTGCCGAGAAGACCACCCGCGTCTGGAGTCGCGAAGTACGGATCTGGAGCCCTTCCAGTGATCACATCCGCTGCTTTCTCAGCAATAATGTGGATCGGAAGGGCAATGAAGAAGCCAGGAATCTTTGGCCAGATGGAGGCATCTACCACTCGCAGGCCATCCACGCCGTTGACTCGGAAGTCAGTGTCGAGAACGGCGTAAGGATCGCCTGGTGCACCGATCCGAGCAGTGCCGCAAGCACTACAAAAAAGCAAAGAATTTTGCAATCAGCAAGTGTCTCAGACATGTGTCGAAGCATTATCAGACTTACTGGTGGCCCCAAGTTCGGTCGCGGATATTCTGGGCCAATTGAGGAGATTGCGAAGGAAATTGTGCTTCGCCAGGATCGTTCTCGGTGAATCCATCGCCACCCAGAGGGATTAAGCTACCGAAAGCACGGCGACCGAAATCGACTGCATCCATCACAGCCTGGACGTCCTCGTTGCCGCCAATGGCCAAGCTGTTGAATTGGATGTCAGGCATGTCAAAGGGATTGGTCGAACGTAGTGTCACAGTGCCTGCGTTGTTTCGCGACTGAGCCTTGAGAATGATCCAAGTCCAATGCATAGGATCGGCCACAGCTTCCGAAGCGTAATTTGGGTAGTAGCCTTGGAAGTACGCTGGAGCACCGCTGATATAGACATCAGGCTCTGATTGTGCTGCGACGGAAGATCGCAGCGTGACAGCAAGCGCCTGAACTCATTATCAGCACGGACAACACAGGATCTGGAGTAGTCTCCACTTACAAGTCCGTTGCTTCCGTAAACTCCTTTCAGAGCCTGCTTGGAATTAGCCAGAACCCAATTCGAGCAAGAAGACAAGCACTTACCGGAGTTGCACTGTTCATCCATTGCTGCAGACACGGGTCAGGTTGTCTGTAATTGAAGGTGCAATCTTTGGTCGAGGAGAATGGCGTAGGAGTCTTGCCAACGACTCCGTACTCGTATCGGTCCTGCATATTCCTGCCAACCCCAGGGGAAGACACTATGGTTTGGATGCCATGACGTGAGAGCTCCTCTGGCGGTCCAATACCGCTTAGCATGAGTAACTCTAAATCTGGTCAGTAATGGCATTGTCTACCACAGGTCTGATTACTGCTTACTTGGCGTCTCGAAGGACCCGGCAGAGAGAATCACTTCTCTGATCGCAAAGGCATATCCAGGCTGGCCACGAGCTCCGGTCCATCGGGGGTCAGCGGAATACAGACTTTGCCCGACTTCATACTGGACTCCATAAGCTCGTGGCCTGTAGCCACTGGTATCAAGCAGGATTTTAGTCACGAAGGTGTTCATCTGTACATGCAGGTTCGGGTACTGTTGAGCAGTCTCAACTACGAATCGGCGAGTACCTTCTTGGGTCAGCCCGGCCGTTACGGACAAATTCAAAGGTGTGTCGACTTACCACTGCGGGTCGAGTCTGTGGGATCAACGGCTATTGGGACCTGCCACAAATCTGCTTCGGCGTCTCGTGTTCTACCAGGTGCATTGAAGTCCGTGGCGAAGATGTGTGCAAGCCCAGTCACGGTGGTAAGAAGGCCTTCGATGAGATTCTGCGAAAGCTCATTAGCTGCATGCATGGCATTTGACCATGTCAGTACCTGCTAACCTTCCCTAAGGCCGTGGCTGCAGCGACTACTAGCGATGCAAGTTTCAAGTCTTCGGCAACCAGCGTGAGCGCAGTCACAGTGATGTGAAGCCAACCAGAATAACCATGGCCAACGACACTGCTCGGCAGATATTGATTCCGCTCCAGTCTCACGAAGTACTGACGCATGGTTTGGGCACTCCAGCTAGAGTTCCCCGTTATCTGAGCAATGTTATCGAAATCGCTCTCCCATGGATGCACCATAATCATTGCGTGGTGCTGCGTGCAGCCTCCTAAGGTGCCTGCTCGTGGATAGAGAACACCAAGAGGGACACATCCTTGGTATGGCTGCAGCCCGGTGTAGATTCTGTCGGGACACCTGTACGACATCTTCGAATCTCGTGCTTGCTGGACGGGATCTGCATAATGCTTGACATAGTAGTCCTGTGTTCCGCGGAACGTGGTTGTCAGATTAAGTTCGATCGGAAGGTTTGCTTGGTATGTAAACTCACCCATCTTTGCGTAATGAGTTCGGTGGACTGCAGTTGCAAAGCAGGCACTTTCACATTAAGATCATTTCCTTGATCATCGCCAGCCTCGATCAGAAGAACAGAATATCCGTAGCGGGCCAGACGAGGAGCAACGACACCACCGCCAGCTCCCGATCCGATTACGATGTAGTCGTAGTATCCTGTGGGATATGCTGCTGGTCCTGCGCCGAACCATTGCGGCTGCTGTCCATACTGTCGTTTTGCATGCTGGCGATCATGCTTTTGGTCGCCCTCCGCGTGCTCCTCGCGCACCGTGTGGCGTCGGTGGTGCTTGCCTCGAATGTCCTCTGCCGCCCATGCTGTCGCAAGTAACAGGAAATGGAAAATCGGCGAAAGCATTGTGATCTTCTGCAATGGATACTACACACAGTCTCCAATGATCTTCCAACTCAAGCAATCGACTAAAGCGATGTAGCGCGCTTTTGGTACCTCGCACGACTCCACAAGAACGAGCGTCAAGAATAAGGAATTATGAGAAACGAATGGACGCTCTATTGCGAGCTCAAAGACCAGAAAGCCACGACCAAGTCCAAATGAGAGAGTGACTCGACGAGAGACACTACGTACCAGCGAGCACACTCCCAATGTCGTTTACGTATAACGCCATCATGAGAACGAACGGAGATCGGAGACTACAGGTTCCCACCAGAATCTTCAGCAGCAACACACACATCCAGGATGCAAGTCTGAACGATAGTTGAGCCGAAATTATCGCTCCTGCTACTCTGAGTATGAAAGCCGCTACGCAGATCCGCGAACGAGGTACCAGGGTGTCGGTGGATGAAGAAAGCTGCCTTGAACATTGTGAGACGCATGCTTGCTAGACCTGAAAGAGCATCCTGGCCTGTCACTGCTGACTAGTGTATATATAGGTCGTGATATAGAAGAATGATCGACGCGTAGTCCATGCTGGGATTACTGTTTCAGGAAGGAGAAAGGGCCAACGTGCGAAAACCAAGTTGGGAGCCGGAGCATCAAACATTGCAAAAGATGTATTACAAACATCATGCTACACGCCTTCGCTATAGTAAGTATCCATCTCTACGACCAGCGTCAGGGACAAAGTGTTGATGTCGGCGTTACAGATGGGACCGATAACCACCAGCTTGGAGTCAGCCAAGACTAGAAGGTATGGATGCTTGATTCGAAATGTGAAAGCTGGAAAGCACTCGACTCCCTTCACGGCTATACAACCCGGAAATCCATCAGCGCAATAGCCACCAGATCATGCATTATTAGTATTGACGTGAGCAAAGGTGCGTTCAGCATTGTTATTGCACTCGTGTTCGAAGAGTCGAATCCCAAGGATCGCCTATAAGCTTTTCACAATTCGAAGCAAGGATCATGTCGCAGAGCAGTGTGCCGGACAAGGATACACTGTACCGCCTAACGACTAACGACTGACTCGCAGTAGGCGATGATCCTCGAACTGCGATCTGCACTACTGCCAACCAAACTTCTTGGCTAGACTTCTTGTTGTAATCTGCTGCTGTGTGATGGCACGCGGGACGGAGCGTGCGCGACCTTGGGCTTCCATTTATCCGGTGCTCGCAAACCATCGGAGAAGCACTTGTGAGGTTTACGGGTCAGAGCGTGCATTTGATCGACGTTTGTGAAGCGACAAGCAAGAGCGAATCTCTCGACATATGTCTTCATTATGCAAAAGTACAATTATATTCTTGTTTCACACTCCACGGCAGATCTACGCAGGCTCGTGGAAGTAATGCTATATAAACATATTCATGTGGAAGCTTTTGGGTCTCTACCGATAGCGACAGCACGGTCTGGAGAATCAACTCAAAATATTTGGAGGTGGCGGTCTGTGTTCGACGTCGAGTAAGAACCAAGGTTGTTCTGCAGATATCAGATTCCAACCTTCCGAGCTTGCTTCATCTGAAGAGCCGTGCTCAGTAGTCGTGCGATATCCAGAACAGTGTACATCCGTCTTTCGCGGAATTATTAGGCCTCGCTCTTGGAATCGTCGTTCCTGCAATTTGTAAGTCGGGAGAGAGAGTTGACGAAAAGGTGAGGCTCACTTTGATCGAACCGTGAGTGGAATGAAATGCTAGATACACAAACTTTAATCAGCCCGCATGTTCCTTGACCTCGCTCTGCATGGTCTTCAATCCTACCTCCGTGTCAACACTCTTTCCATAGTCACTTGTAGCGAGTGTGCCTAAGTCTTCGTTATCATCTTCGTTCCACGTGCGGTCATGGACCCGGCGGTCAAGCGAGACCATCCAGGGCGACGTACGTCCTGAAAGTCCGGATTGTGCAGTTGTGTCTCCGCCGCGTGTGCTGCCCATGATCTTGGGTGAGAAGCGTCGCTGCGAGAACGTATTAGGATCTACTTGCTGCCGAGTGTAGATGAAGTGTACTTACGAAAAGGTTCCTCATTGCCGGCATGCAAGCGCAGAAGACAGCGGCTTGGATTTCTAGCTTTGACTGCGTACGCCATCAATTACCACGATCGTCTGAAGTTTGTTGAAATTTAGCTTACCCAGTAGCCAAGTGGTACGTAGTCCCAAGTGAAATTTTTGGCCTTGCCGTAGGAGACGAGAATATGCAATCGTAGGATGCTGATGACGGTCACGAAAAAGCCAACTCCGAACATCAGCATGACCATGAATTTCTTCTTGTTGTTGAGTTTCATGCTGTATAGCAGCGGCATCGGCATTCCAATGACGACCAGATCGATGAGAATGTTGCAGATGGCCCTGTTGAAGAGGTGTGTATGTTAGCTTCTAAGGTTTCTAGTCATTGAAGCGCGACGACTTACGATGACCAACCCAAACCATTGAAGCTCACACAAGATCCCGTGTGTTCGCCATCCCATTGAGTCCTGCACAGTGTTAATATCTGACCGCGTTTCCGAGACGGACATCACGAACCAAGTCAGCGAGATAGGTTTGCATTGGAATGCAGATCCGAGGATGAACGCCAGCATGTAGCAGACGTTGACTCCAATCATGATGTAAACCAGTTGGCGGAACTTGGGCACAGAGAAGAATCGTAGGTAGGTCAAGAGCAGCGCAATCTTCACAGTCCCTAGTGAAGCCACATAGAGAAGTTCGTCTGCATACAGAAGCTGTGTGATTGCAGTCAGTATCTTCAACGACTCAGACTCGCCCACTTGATCTTACCTTGAGAGTGCGCGTGATCTCATGGTAGGTAAGAGTCCATACGTCTCTTCCACTAGAAGCAGGTCAGCTATCAGCAGTTTTTTACGACGATATGATCATCGTACAGTCCTGGACTTGAGACTGAATGGCATTGTCAGCGAACCTACTCCATCGATCATGAATGCTGTAAAGGCTTACTAGGCACTGAGATCGAGCATAGTGGTATCAAAAACATCATCCCAATGGTCATGACGAAGTCATCCCACCACAGCTCCGTAAAGAAAGTCAAGCCCTGAGAAGGCATGTGTATCTTGGAGAAGATTCGGACCAAATATGCAGCGATAGCAACAGCCATTCCTCCAATCCCGCTGTAGGCAATAACATGCGTTCGGTCTCGGACAGGCTTTCCGCACATGGTCTCGGTGATGTTCTTCATCGCTGTTGCAGTGGTCAGCTGCTGTGAAAAGCGTTGCTCGGTGGCTCAAGACACACATAGCGATTCCTTGATCGTACAACTCCCGAGAGCGCATACCGCCACCTGTTCAGCGATGGTTGCATTGTTGCAACTACAGTCCAGATCTGTGAATGAACAAGGTGATGCCAAGACAGCGGTTTCGAGGCAAGTCAGCTATGAAACAGGTTAGACTTGGTTTCTTTCAGGTCGGGACGGAAGACTAGGCGTACACCACATTTCGGTATCGTTGGCAAAAGTTTTGCTGCAGCTGCTTGTCGCGCCTTCGCATCATCGCCGGCTGTGCTGTCCTGTGCGAGTGCCGCCACGGCGAGCGTTGAAGTAAGAAACCAGAAGGAACGCATGGCGATGACCTGTGATCTGCAGAACTCGAAACCGAAAAAGGTTGGACAGGAACACTACATGTCTTTAACACGCTGCGATCCAGTTGCGCGGAAGTAGGAATTGGGAGTTTGACTTCGAGGTGTCTAAGCTTGAGCTGGGTGTCGACAACGAAATCGATGGCCAAGCGACTAGGGCAGCTCTCAAATGCGAGCTACGGTTCGCTGGTTCGCAAGCATCTTTGGGAGGAAGTGTTCTTTCACGCACGACGCACATTACTTACCAGCACGTGATCAATTCCACAGCAATGGATGCTTTGAAGCATGCCGAGGTCTCCTTCGACAGGCTTTACTGTTGGCATCGAGGGCAAGGCAAGTCCTGGGTTCGGATGCCCATGCGGTATGCCATTCCAACACCGATCATGATCAGTCATAGGCTTCGATAGGGATGGAAGATGAGCAGGTCAACGCTCATCAACGCAGCGATTGCGTCTACCGTGTGCACCAGCAAATCCGTCTCTCGCTTCGACTTCAGCGCAGCATTTCTTTTCTCCGCAGTCTTGGAATATGGATGAGCTGGCCCCTTTCTAGCTCTTCACTCTCAAGCTCACAACCACAGCCTGTTCAATGCCTTCATCGGCTCTTTCCGCGATAGGTCGTCTGCAAGCTGTCTCACAAGCGCGTTGCCAAACTCAGACTACGGCGATTTGGCGAACATGTTCCATGCATGAGAATACCAGCCTCTTGCCTGTACGGGTGATATGGCCGAACCCAGCAGGAGCTTGACGCCTGCGAACTCTCAAATTCCAGCCCCTTGGGCACAATCAATGCGCAAAGCTAGAGCAGGGCTACGAGCTGCTCTGTGGCATAGCATTTCATGGAACAAGGTAGAGAATCCGCCGGTGCCTGGTACCTGAACGCAATCCGCGAAATTCCTGAAAAGTCTGGGTTGGTGCGTTTGGCAGCGTTGCACCTCGTTGCGAGAATGGCCAGGGTGGAAACTCAATCGCTTGCGTCGCGTCTTTGGCGAGTACGGAGGAAGGAGAAAGGCGAAGAGAAGGTCTCAGTGTGGTGGCATGAGTGTGCGAAAAGCGCGTAGGAATAAGAAGAGCAAGCTTCCACTGGCACTTATATGCTGAATAGTCGGAAGCGACGCGTCTTCCGCGGAATTTGATGTTTTAGTGCTGCTTATGATAAAAAGTTGTCATCACCGCGAGGTCGATTTAGGCTTCGTTCATCCCTCGCTAGCGTCCTCCACTTCATTCACCTTCCCGCCGAAGACTTCCCCACCACTTCGCTTCGCCTCCAGCATCGGTGAAAAAGTGCTACTTCCCTTCCGCAGTCTTGAAGGTCGGCCTGCGGGCTCTTATACGCCCGATCGACTCTGGATGGTAGAGTCACTGGTGACCCTCGTTGATCGCTCGTAGGCAGCTTGAACCAACATTACCCCTTTGACCATTCCAAATTCTCGAATGCCTAACATATTGGCTCTGGAAGCAAGGTTGATATACACAAACTGGAAAAGACGGCGGTTGTGACTCTCTATGCGAAGTACCGCGCTTATAGGCAAATGCCAGTGGAATATTGCCGCTTCAAGATGAGCAGACGCTTGGGTTTCAAATCTCCTACTTGCCATCAGACCCCTTCCTGGCCAGGATTCTGCTGAAACATGACCAGGACTTGCCGGCGCCATGGAGGCTCTGCAGGCTATATTCCAATTCTTGTCATCGATTTCCTCTCAATTTGCAGCGCCTTCGTACTGGCACGAGATTGCACCCCAGTATCGACGTGCCCTTTAGTGCCTTGGTGGTGGTGACATCGAGACATCGAAGTGAGGGAAGGCAGCACCTCGGTGTGTGGTACTCGTCCGCGGTCAGCCCTAAGCATCCTGACACACGTACTTGTAGTCGTGCTGGTGCAGATCTATTGGCATGATTACCGTTTCGTTGAAGCTGAGAGGACAGAAGCACTCGACTTGAACTTTGTTTTGCACGCATTCCGCGGCAGGTCCGTCACTAACAACCACACTCGTTTGATATAAGACACTCGCTGGATCATGTACGCCCTTGGGCGGGCGTCACTCGTTCTGCTGGTGACCAGAAGTATCGAGGTTGCCGCTTTTGGGTATTTGGCCGATGGCGGCAGTTCTGGGCACAAGCATATGTTCCATCACCAACTACAACATCATGCAAAGCGAGCAGCAGAGAACAACGAGAAGCCTGATCTGGAACACCTGCTTAAACGAACCCCGGAAGACGAAGAGATTGCAAGAGAGTACAAGCGACAGCTACCTGATCTTTTAGGCGGCGTACTTGGTCCTTTGTCAGGTAAATATTGATCGTTCAATCGTCTACAGTGCATTGAGAACCACCAAAGTCTTCGAAGGCTGACTGAGAGCAGGTGGAGATGCGGATCCAGGACTTGTCTCCAGCATCGGCTTGCTGACCAGTGGCGGCGGTGGCGCTGGAGCATATATCGACGTCACGGGTGAGCACGAATTCGTTCCACCAGGCATTGGACCTGATGGCTTGCCTGATCAGCGAGGGCCATGCCCTGGGCTGAATTCACTTGCGAATCACAACTTCCTCAGCCATACTGGGATCGTCAGCTTTGGTGAAGTTATTGCCATGACGAATAAGGTCTTCGGCATGGGCACCGATGTTGCTTTGTTGATCGCCGTAATGGGCACTTACTTCGCAGGAAACCCAGTGCAGCAGATGTTCTCTATCGGTGGACCCGACCCGAGAATCCAGCCTCCCCTCGGACAATCTGGCGATGGCGGCCTGCTGGGCCAACCGCAAGGCATCGACTACAGCCACAACTTGATTGAGGCAGACTCTTCTGCAACGAGACACGATCTGTATGAGACTGGAGATGCCTGGACAGTTGACATTGAGCTCTTCAAGCAGATGTACTACTCTGTGCCAGAAGGCCAGCTGATCACCGCCCACGATTTGGCACGATACAAGGCTCTACGGTTCAAGCAGAGCATTGCGACCAACAAATTCTTCTATCATGGCCCGTACACTGGCGGCATTGCAAGCAATGCAGGATACTTGTTTGCAGCCCGATTGTTTGCGAACCACTCGGGAGCGACGGCAGAAGGTGAGCTGACACACGAGATCGTAAAGTCCATCTTCGGGGTTGTGGATTATCCTTATCCCTTCACCTACAACTTCGGGTGGGAAAGGATTCCGTACAACTGGTATCGCAAATCCGGGGATTACAGCCTGATAGAGCTCAACCTCGATCTCGTCCAGTTCCTCCTTTGGTATCCGGAGACTCACAGCATCGGCGGAAACACAGGAGAGGTGAACTCCTTTGCCGGCATCGACTTCAGCGATCCTGTTTCGGGCATCCTCAACCTTCCCAATCTCCTTCTTGGAAACAATCTGATCTGCTTCGCTTTGGAAATTGTTAAGCTCGTCTCGCCCAACTACCTGAACAACATCTATGCGACTCTATTTGGCACACTGGGTAACATTGGCTCGGGGCTTGGGTGTCCGGTCATACCAGATCTTACTCATGGTGGTGTACCGATCGGTCAATATATGCAGCAGACATACCCGGGTGCGAAGCAAGCTTGGCTATGAGGAGGAATATGGAACGGCGCCAGCATCTCTCTATTCACTTAGCATACATTGCGAAGCGTTTGAATTCCGAGGCAGTCGTGATGGAGCATGAAGAGTGTCATGAATGGCACGGAAGACCGAAAGACAGATACCCTCAGTTCAAATTATACTTGCTACTAATTAATGGATCCTATCCTTTTCTCGCTATGCTTCACGTTCTACACGTTCCTTTTTTCTTCGATTGACAATGCAACGCAAGCTTCCAAGCCGCAAGTTCGCATCAAAATCCTCGTCTCGCACATCGGTGATAGGTTGCCCAAAGCTCGCACATTCGTTAAGTCGGCGCGCCTCTTCTTCTCGCACATGAGAATTTGGGGCAAGTCAAGCCCCAACTCTCGCAGTCGGCTCCAAGTTCAGAATCCAAATGAGCATAGGCGTTATGATCAATCTTCAAGTACCATATGTTCAGCCAATGTTCTTGGACAGAGTCGCGCATGATCGCGAACTAAGAGACATCTTGGCATGTGAGATGATGTCGTCACAGTGTCTGCAACCAAGATTCGCGTCGGTCGCCCACCTTTCCTTCGCGTCCGATCACGACATGAAGTTCGTGTACACTATACACAGAAGCAGAAATGTCCGGATTGGCGAAGAAGCTGGTCATCTTCGCGGCGGTTGACGGCCTCTTCCTGCAACCTACTGGGCAGCGTCTGTCAATCACAGACCAGAGCGTCGGCGTCAAGATCGAATATGGCACAAACAAGATCACCACTGCCGAACGCAAGGCAGATCAGACCAGCAGTAGTCTCGAAAGTCATGGCATTGTTGGTGAATGGGACAGGTCAACAAAGTCTAACCTGTGCCTTGACTGACCATAGGTAGGCGTACTGAATCTCGTCACTTCTTCTTACCTTATAGCGATCGTTCGACGCAAGGAAATCGCATCCATACGCGACAAACCGATCTTCCTGATTCGAGATGTGGCCTTGATCCCGCTGTCTTCAAGAGCAGAGGCGCAGAACGCGATCACGAAAGTGCAGACGCTCCAGAAAAGCAAGGATGCAGAGAACGCAGCCGCGGCAGAAACTACAACAGATATTGAGGATGTTGGAGACGAGACGGAGACTGGATCAGTAAATGAAGAGCCCGAGGACATACAGCTTCCACAGAAGGCTGATCCGGAGGAGGAGGCGACAGCTCTGGAACCTCCGAAAGAAGGCAAGAGCACGACAATTGTTAAGGATGTCGTCCAGAATAAGGGGAAATATGGCCGGTTCGTCAGCAAATGGTTCAGTAAGAATGGCAGTCAAGCCACTGCGAAGCGGGAGCAAGGTTTAAGTGATGCAGAAGCTCGCGAGGATACGACAGAAGAGAAGCAAGTGCAGCAGGAAGACCATGCATCTCCAGAGAGTGCACCCCAGGATGATGGCGTGCAGCGCGCAAACAAGGAGGAAACCCAGCCGGGCTTCCAGAAAGGCACACCGAGTACCATTGAGCACTTGACTCCAAGGATTCTCAAAACCGCGAGGCTTTATTTTAGCTCGTCCGGCTTCTATTTCTCTTATGACCACGATTTGTCGGCCTCTCTGTCGCGGCAAAGCCAGGATACTGGCGATATGCCCATGTGGCAGCGCTTCGACCCTCTGTTCTTTTGGAATCGTCATTTGATGAAGCCAATCATTGATGCAGGACAGGATGCGCTGGCTCTCCCACTCATACAAGGCTTTGTTGGGCAACGTCCTTTCAGCATCGCTCAGACGGACGATCAGGAGAAGGACGTGATCACAGAAGCTGAAGGCACAGA
Organism: Pseudocercospora pini-densiflorae CBS 125139; assembly: GCA_000504365.2. Classification (NCBI taxonomy): domain Eukaryota; kingdom Fungi; phylum Ascomycota; class Dothideomycetes; order Mycosphaerellales; family Mycosphaerellaceae; genus Pseudocercospora; species Pseudocercospora pini-densiflorae. Next base: position 84,575 of record AWYD02000702.1, read on the forward strand.
GCTTGCAGATCTTGGAAAGCCCCAACAAGAAGCAGCCAAGCACGATCTTCTCCTTACACTTATCAGCAGAAGATCTGTAAAGCGGGCTGGGCTTCGATACCTCCGTCGCGGTATTGACGATGAAGGCAATGTGGCGAATCGTGTTGAGACCGAGCAGATTCTGTCTAATCAGTCCTGGAACGAGCAAGGCAAGACCTTCTCACTCGTACAGACACGAGGAAGCATGCCACTCTTCTTTTCGCAAAGCCCATACAGCTTCAAGCCGACTCCGGTCTTCTTCGGATCTGAGGCTACGAATCAAGCTGCGATGAAGCGACATTTCACACAGCTGACTGGCCGTTACGGAGAGATCTTTGCTACGTCGCTTGTGGATAAGCACGGTACAGAAGTCACCATTGGCGAGAAGTATGAAAAGGGAGTAAAGCAGCTAAATGAAGATGGGGGTATGAATGGCAAGCCAGTCAACTTTGAGTGGTTCGACTTCCATGGAGCATGCAAAGGCATGCGTTTCGAGAACGTCTCAATCCTCTTGCAAACTCTGAGTGGCTTCCTTACGTCTTCCGGGTGGACAGTCGAGCAGAATGGCGACAATGTGTCCATGCAGAATGGAGTCCTGAGAACCAACTGCATGGATTGTCTTGACAGGACTAACGTGGTGCAGTCTGCTGTCGCAGGAGTCACCCTCGAGCATCAGCTTGCTGAACTAGGCTTGAATATCGATCTGAAGTCTGACCCGAAGACGCAATGGTTCAACACTCTGTGGGCTGACAACGGAGATGCAATTAGCAAGCAATATGCTGGCACCAGCGCGCTTAAGGGAGACTTCACCCGGACAAGGAAGAGAAATTGGACTGGCGCATTGACAGACTTCAGCCTCACCCTGAACCGCTACTACAACAACATTTTTGGCGATGTAAGCAAACATATTCTCCTGGTTGAATCTTGCTGACCTGCACCGTAGTACTTCTTGCAAACCAATATCGACTACTTTCTAGGCGCTGATCCACAGATTTTCGACGAGTTCGAGACTGATATGACCTCGCAAGACTATGCCCTAGATTTGAGCAGGATGCGACAAAAGGCTATTGACACCTGCGTCAATGTAGTTCTAGAAGAGCCAGGAGAACAACTCATCGGAGCCTGGACTTTGGCTTGTCCTGCACAAGGGAATACCTTGAGAACTCTTCCATTTGAAGAGTGCGTACTATTACTGACACAAGCCGCGCTTTACCATTGCCGTATCGACTGGAACACAGATAAAGTGGGAAGTTTCGAGAGGGTAGATCTTCTCGATATCAAAGAGATCTGGCAAGGCGCATATGTTACGTCTGCGCTCGGCTCTTCGCATCTCTCAGAGACGAAGAATGTTGGTTTTGTCGTGAGATACGCTGATCGGGGACCGCAAATGCGCAGGACAAACACTCGAAGCATGAGCATAGCTGCAGGCGCCGAAATGCCGGAAGACAATGCCAAGGACGAGACGAAGCACGAAGACTCAGAAGCCAATGAATCAAGAATACTGGCATTCAAGGCTTTGCCTCCCAGGTCACCACCCAAACCAAGTGGCAAGAGCACTCTAGCCGACCTTAGCGAGCTAGAGACGATCAAGCAAATCACATCCGAGTTGCAGAAAACCATAGCAAAGGCTTTCCAGCGAGACTCAGATGGCGAAGCGAAAGCACCAAAGGTGCAAGAGCACGATGTAATTTCAGCTACTGACGCCAAGAAGAGCACAGGTTACGTGGAAAGCATAGGATACAGCCTGAAGAAGTTGGTATGGTCGTAGAAAGGGCGGATTCCTCAAGCTCCTTCCGGATGAGGTCTCTCCTGGTTGTCCTCGGGCTAGGGTGGCCATGCACTCAGTGGTCGGGGCTCGTAGGATGCAAACCCTAATCTTGCTCAGCTATTCGCTTCGCAAGGAGCTCGCGTTCTCTTGCCGAGCTGGCTCGGAACTTGAGAGCTGAGACTTTCACATCACAGCGTTACACAACACATATTTCGACAATAACGAGGACACAGCATCATCGCGCTCAAAGGCACTTATTGAGATCCGAGAAAGAACTCAACGATGGCCACATCCAAGGGCGCCTTCCTAGTGCCAAGCGATCTGCCCAAGCAATTCGACGTCTACCCATTCATCGCAACGGAAAGATTTACCGGCAAGCTCAAAGGCAAAATTGTCGTGGTGGTTGGCGCAAGCACTGGCATCGGCAAGGCTACAGCACTCGCCTTCGCTGCAGCAGGTGCCAGCCTTGCAGTTGTAGCGCGTCGCAAGAATTTACTCGATGAGCTCGTCGCCGAGATCGAATACAGATACCAGTCACCAGCAACAGCCATACAAGCAGACATTACCGATGTAGACAGTTCACAAAAGATCATCTCAGAAACAGAATCCAACCTTGGAGGCCCAATCGATATTCTGATCAACAATGCAGCTCAACACCTCTTTGGCCGATTTCACGACCTGGACTTCTCAACCTGGTGGTCAAGAATGGAAACCTCGTTCAAAGCTCCACTGGCAATTACGCACACAGTCCTGCGCGAGGTCATGATTCCGAGGAAATCTGGAATTATAATCAATGTAACATCAACATCGGGTGCTCATGACATCCCTTTCCAGACGGCATATTCCATTCCCAAAACCGCCATGCTCAAACTTCATCAAAACCTCTCCTGGAAAGTCGAACCCTACAATATCCTCAACTTTTCCGTCCATCCTGGAAACGTCATGACGGAAATGGTACAAAGTACTGGAAAACAGAGTCAGGAATACTTTGCTGGACTCCCAAAGGAAGCCATGACGGAGAAAGTTATGGGAATGTTTGGGCAGTACCAAGGCATCGAGTGGCAGAAACCTGAACTCGCTGCCAACACTATTGTGACGCTGTGTTCTGAGGAGAGATGTGAGATCTTGGATGGGAGGTATGTAGATTCGGAACAGGATTTGGAGAAAGTGCTTGAGGCGGCGGAGAGTGGGAGGGCGGAGAAGGAGAGGTTGTATTGGTTGAAGGTTGATCAAGTCTAGCACGAGAAGAAGCAGCTCGAACCCGACCACTAAGCGATGCGATTAGAGGCTCTCCGTCTTTTTGACTCGGGAAGGACGAGCTGAGCTGTCCGCCATCACATGCATACCTTCGGTAGTATAAAAAAGCCACATTCCTGTTTTGGCGATGTCCTGCGTCTAATTAACAGACTCGGCAAGTACGCCAAAATACCAGAAAAAGAGGACGGAATGATACATGGGTAAGCGTGCGGTTGCTCTCATCTACTACCATCATAGATCAATCGACTACCAGAATGTCGCAAGACACCAAACTTGGATTTTCGCATAAATCTCATCAGACAAGCGAAAGAGACATCTACCTAATCGCCTTCCTCCTCCGCCAACTCCTCTGTCCAGACCTCGTCCGCCCCATCATCGAATTCAGCAACTTCTTCAACCACCAAATCTTCACAGTCGATCAATATACCGCAATTCGAGTTTCGAATTCTCCATATACATGCCTATTCAGTGATCCAATAACCTCTTCTTCAAACTCCCGTTTTCCAGTTCGAAGCATAACCTTCGAAATCTCATCGAAAGATCAAGGTTTCGTTGCGTATCCCGGAGGTACTGAAAATTGGACTTGGTTTACAGCTGGGATTGTGAAGCAAAACTCGAATGAAGTGATTGTGGAGCGGGAGATTCTGCGGAATGTGACTCGGGATTGTAGTTCTGGTTTCTCAGACTATACTGTTACCTGGATGATGGGATCTGAGAATTCTGAGGAGGCTCGATGGGTGAGAAGTCTGAAGCATGGTGATCGAATCATTGTGAAAGGTTATACGAAGTATAGAGGTTGGGTGAATTTTGTAAATTTTGTACGGGTTACTGTGTCGAAAGCTGTGATTGTTCGATAGCATCAACACCTTCATGAGTCGAATATGGGTACATATATTGGTACTCCTCTTGCTTGCATCTCATACGAGACCAGTTCCGTGACTTTGACAGTACTGACACAGAGGATAGCTTCTGCTTTGATTTCCTGTCGGTGTTGTCAGCAGGTGTCCTTATGTCTCGAAAGCAGAGGTTGTCAGCTCCAAAAGTAAAGGCTGAGACCAGCCTTCTGTGTCTGAGACGGCGGCCCCAGCTGCTGTCACTCTGCGGAGTCACGACGTGCACGGTCCGTTCTACTCACCTTGTAGGCAGCATACATCAGCGCCGGCATATTCGGCCGACCGGTCTCCTTAGTGTCGATAATGATGGCATCTGGATCTGCTCTCAGGATAGTCTCCATGATTTCGGTGCCGTACGTGACTTCAGGAGATCTGGCAGACCAGACAATTCTCACTGGCCAGTCGGGATGTGTCTGCAGAAATGCCAGACAAGGCGCGATGCCGGATCCAGTAGCAACGACTACCAACGGAGAGAACAGCATCGGCATCTCAATGACTCCAAGAAACAGTCTTCCTCTGACCCAGATACTGTTACCTCGATTCTCGGAATTGATAATCTTCTTTGTCCAATCGCCAGCGTTGGAAATGATGACTGAAAAGCCTTTGCTGCCATCTGCCCTAGGAATGGTTTGGAATCCGTGATTCTCGACGAGAGGTGATTGAGCGAGACGAATACAGTGCCCTGTGCGGGATCTTCGATAGTCGAATTCAAGCCTGAGTGCGTGTGTCGACAATTGGTTGGCAACGAAAGTGCGCTTCCGCATCATTGCCCAAGGATAGATTAGTAGACAAGTCACAACGACCACCATCCAGAGAAGTGGTGATCGCACAAGAGCTTGCGGAAGAGTGGCTTCTGCCAATGCGGAAAGGATGACGACCTGAACCCAGATCAGTGCTGTAATGGTCCATCCCAGATATCGATGTGAAAGTTCCCAGGCATTGTGGTAACGGCTTCTGAACCAAGGATGCGACAGGCCTACCATGGCCAGCAGACAGAGCAGCAGAAGTGCAGTCACCATGAAATTGCCGATGCGAAGGCTTCGATTGTGATGCGTCGATTGCAAGCCAAGGAGAACTGTGAAGTAGATGTACCACACAGCTGCACTGGCGCCACATCCAGAATGGATACCAGCGTGACAGTATACCTTCGCAAGGTGTTTGCGTATCGCGATCGGCCAGTTGAGGCGAGCCACGCGGACGATGCTAACAACAGCATTGACGAGCAGCTCATGTCGTGCGAGGACAGCGGCCAGGATGTTACTGCCTGTAGGGATGAGAAGTATGTCAGTATGTGTCTAGATTGTCGAAAGGCTGTATTCATGTTCACTGACCAACGCCAATTGCTGCTTGTTTGTAGCTTGTTCTCATCCCGCGACTGGCCAATATAATGAGTGCGATCATGTTGGCCGTGAAGACGAGAGTAAATAGTCGACGGTAGACTGTAAACCACCCGTGGCGAAATCTACTCAACCACAGTGGACCTTGGATATCAGGCATGGGGTAGTGCGTGATGTATTGGCCCAAGAAGTCCGCAGAAGCGATCTTATCCGCATACTTGAGTGGCGAAACACTAACTGTGACAGCTGTAGTCCCATCTTTCTTTTCCGAATCTGCTTTACCTTCCTCGACTGTGACGATGTAGGTGCCTGGAGCTTGGGCATCTAGTATGTTCTGTATGGGTGTAGGCGGTCGTTCTTCGTCCAGTATCGTGATACCGCTCTCGGCTGAAGAAGCAAGCGACGCATCACTCCTCGGGGCAGCTTGGATCGAATACACTGATTGTTTTCGATCTTCGGCGTATGCTTGACCTGTAGAAACCCGTCGTGACCACTGGCTTCCGCGTCTGGCCTCGACCGATTGTGCAGCATTTGCGATCGAACTCCGTCGGTTCTCTCCAATGGACACGATTGATGTCCTTCGCACCTTCTCGATGTCGGAACCATGAATATACGCGATCTCGGAGTTCACTGCGCTGTTATCGAGCTCAATGGCTTGGGCCTGCCCAATGGCAGACACGTTGACTGACTGCGCCATGGGTTCAGTATGGCAATGCGGGATTGATTTCTCCACGTCCTTGAGATGAGTGGATGATTTCGATGGAAGTCGTGACCGGGTACCAGATAACGTGCAGGCTCGCGCTCTCTGCCAGTGCAGAAAATTCAGCTGGCCCCTACTCCTCCGGATGGTTTCGTCCTCGGTATGAATGATAGTCGACTATTGGTTGTTGGACCGCGTATGAGACCTGCGCTGACTTTATTTCTACCTTCCTGGTTTGGTCGTGTCCGTGTATCACATGCGGCTGCAGTCCCGCAGATACTTCGGTATAGCAGAGACCACGGACACTGTCCACTACTCCTGACTCGATATGCACTTGAGAAAGCGGTCAGTCCGAGCCCTCATCCCTGGAAAGTGTTGATAGCACTGCGCGTGGAACGGGAAGTGTTGAGCTGCTCCTAAGGTAGCCAGATCATTCTCGCAAAGCTTCGTGCACATGCTTGGCTGTTCTATCGTGAAAGGTTCGCCATAGGCGAGCATATGAGAGTCAAACAACGAGAGATTGGTCTGTCAGCTGGCACTAGTCTTTAAATGAGGACTGTAGCGAAGCCTTACCACAGCTCAGCCAGCCTCATGAAAGTGAATACTATGCTGCAGCCAATCCTACGTGGGAGTGCTTTGCAGCTGTGCCGTCTCCGTTAGATCTTGCACAATCCTTTAGGACCAGGCCTACGGGCCTAAGGCGCGTGCGTCGCATGCCGTACACGGCGCAGGATCTCGAAGATGTACGCCACATCACAGACTACCGAAAAAGCGCCTGAGTGTCTCAGATGGTATCTTCGGTAGTCGGCTTCTCCAACTGCCTTCCCAAAGCGGTCGAGCTTACCATTGTGTGAACGCCTCAAACGCCGAGAGGGGTCAATGCAGCGCAGATCCGCGTGACCTCGAGCTGTCCGTGCCATCCGACTCGCATCTTTTTATGCGCGTGCGGTCGGTAACTTTCAGAGATCGTGGCATGATCCAGAGGAGGAGCTCTCGGCAGCAAATCTGTTCTGGTGAAGGACAAGCTTTCAAGATGCCTCCGTAAGCTTCAGGACTTCCCGCGCTATACCTGTGGTCTCGTAACAGTCAATCATGATGGCCTACGGCCTCTGACCGCGGCACGACCTTCGCTGCTTCACGATTGAATCGCTGTCCTGCTGCATGCAGGTGCTGATGTCGGTAATCACTGCGAGGCGTAACGCAAAGCATTTCGTCCATTGCCTTGATCCAGGCTAGCGATGACCTGGAAGCGGTAGCCAGTCATGCTCCAGGTACGATATGCTATGCTTGTCCTACAGAATTGTGAGTGGCCGAAACAGGAACAATCGAGACGAAGTGATAAAGCGTGAGGGGCCGAAATGTAGGCTTGCATTCTTGACTTCGTCAATAAGTCGCCAGATCTTGATTCCTCTTTGAACAACAACTGCCAAAAGATGGAGGCAGCAAGAATGAAGGCAGTTTCGTTGCCAATGACCGACGTCAAACAAGCAGTGACTGCCGTTGTCACGGAGATTCCGCAAGAACAAGACCATGAGGCAGTCGTCGATGTTGCACAAATGGAGGCAGATGATGTGAAGACCGCAAGGTAAAGTCGCCTCCCCAACTCGAGTTCTTGTGGCTGATCAAGTTACAGCGTTCGACCGGCCCGATTTCGAGGATGTCTTGATATGGAAGCATACCGTGAAATGTACGCTCGTTCTATTCAGTACGGTGACGATTTCTGGGCCGAGCAAGCACGCTCGTACATCGACTGGGACCAGGACTTTAAAACTGTCCACGAAGGAAGTTTCGCAGACGGCGACAATGCGTGGTTCACCGAAGGCCGGCTCAATGCTTCGTTCAACTGTGTTGACCGACATGCACAGAGTAAGCCCAATGATCCAGCCATCATCTTCGAGCCGGATGAGCCCAGTGGTGAAGGACGAACACTCTCCTGGAAACAGCTCCAACGGGAGGTCTCGCGTCTCAGCTGGGTACTTAGACGAGATTTTGGAGTCAAGAAGGGGGACACTGTTGCGGTATACATGCCCATGGTGCCTGAAGCCTTTATCGCAGTCCTGGCATGTACTCGCATTGGTGCTATTCACTCGGTTGTCTTTGGTGGCTTTTCCGCCAATGCACTCCGCGATCGTATCTTGGACGCAGATGCCAAAGTCGTGCTTACTGCGGACGAGAGTGTGCGTGGTGGCAAGACCATCCCGCTGAAGCAGATTGTCGATGAAGCTCTGAAGCAATGCAATGTGGACCGCTGTCTTGTGTATCGCAGAACAGGAAATGCGATTAACATGCAGGCCGGAAGAGATTTGTGGTGGCAAGAAGAGACCAGGAAGTGGCCAGCTGTATTTGCTCCAGAGTCGATGAGTGCTGAAGATCCACTCTTCATGCTTTACACCTCTGGTTCCACCGGTAAGTCCTGAGTTCTCTCTTCACCTATGGTTGCCAGCACTTACACATTTCAGGCAAACCAAAGGGACTTATGCACACGACTGCTGGCTACCTTCTCGGCGCAGCCATGAGCACCCAATATGTGTTTGACATACGCCCAGAAGAGAATGATGTCTTTTTCTGCGGTGCTGACATTGGTTGGATCACCGGCCATTCTTACTCGCTCTACGGCCCACTCATGCTGGGATGCACTGTCGTGGTGTTCGAAGGCACGCCGACGTATCCGAATCCCTCGCGCTACTGGGAGATCATCGCCAAGCACCGAGTTACGCAACTGTACTCAGCTCCAACCGTCCTGCGGCTCTTGAAGAGAGCCGGAGAGGAGTACGTCAAGAGCGAGCAGATGCTCTCTCACCTCAGAGTCATCGGGTCCGTCGGAGAGCCCTTGGCAGCAAACGTGTGGCAATGGGTTCATGATGTCGTTGGCAACGGCGAACTGCAAGTCGTGGACACTTTCTTTCAGACCGAGACAGGATCGTACTTGATTGCTCCACTGGCAGGTACAACTCCTCTAAAGCCCGGATGCTGTAGCCTTCCATTCTTTGGTGTCGAACCTGCTCTGCTGGACCCAGTATCCGGGGTGGAGATCAAAGATCATGGCAAAGAAGGCGTCCTGACGCTCAAAAGACCAATACCAAGCATGTCGAGAACAGTCTGGAAGGACCACAGTCGCTTCATGGCTGTGTACTACGACCCATATCCAGGTTTCTACTTTACCGGAGATGGCGCCATTCGTGACGAAGACGGGTATTACTGGATACAAGGGCGCGTGGATGATGTGATCAACGTGGCGGCCCACCGAATGTCGACAGCCGAGATTGAAGCAGCACTGCTGGAACACGCAGTCATGGCAGAAGTTGCGGTTGTTGGCGTACCGGATGACTTGACTGGGCAGGCTGTCGCGGCTTTCATTTCTCTCAAAACCAGCCTGCCGGAAGCAGAAGCAATCCAAATTGCCAAAGCTCAAGTCTCGAAGAGCATTGGCAAGTTCGCTGCGCCCAAGCATGTCATTGTAGTCGAAGATTTGCCCAAGAACCGGGCAGGAAAGATTATGAGGCGATTGCTGCGTAAAATTTGGTGTGGTGAGGAGGACCAGCTAGGCGACACCACCACCTTGGTCAATCCGCAGTCCATCGAGGCGATCATTTGGGCGGTTCAGGTAGGTAAAATGATGCCTGCGCGGCCGGCAGAACGTAGTGGCTCCATATGTGGTGCCTCGGTGTAATCGGGAGCTAGAGTGTACTAGTTGTTCATCTGATGTTAATAGCATCGTACTTGCACCATTTGCTCAGGTGCTGAACCACCTCCTTCCTGGGCTTCCAAGATGGCAGCAGCACCCTCCCTCCTTCTTCGTCGCCTTGACACAGCTCAGATGCCACGTCCCTTGACCAACAAGGCGAGAGCGTGCTGGAGTATGGGCTACAACAGTGCCAAAAAATGTGTGCAGGAGTCTTCACGCGACGCGCAGGGGCGTCAAATTCGTGCAAGACCAAGACTTTTGTCTCATGGGACAAAAGTGTGATCCCAAGCGATGAACAGCTTCGGGTTCAGTTTTCTCTCAACCAGTGAACATTCAATCAATGAAGAACGGTTCAGACGCGTATGGGAGTAGCGGAGAATGGGAAGGTGAAGAGTGATAACTTGTCATGGTTCAAGGCTAAAAAGGTCTGAGTAAAGGGGAAAGTAGTGCTTCCGGAGATGAAATTTGGTATGCAGAAAGCTCCGGGAGTACTACTCATTGCAGAGCTACAGGTCTCTACTTGCCCTGGTTCTTCTGAATGATGTATGGCCGCATCTGAGCTTTCCCGCTACCTCAGTAGGCAATCCTCAGCTCGCGTGCAGATTGTTCATCTCATGTATGCAAACTCCCTCATCCAGCTCACCTCATGCCCTGTCTCAGCCACTAGATCCCAAGCAAGCCTCAGCAGCAGGCCGAATCTTCTCCTCCAACATCTCTTTCGCTACAGCCAGAGCCTTTTCCAACTGCTGCCGGAGCTCAATTTCCTCAGGCTCCTCGACTTCCTTGCTCGAGCACATCAGATGGAATTTCTTCTGAAGGTTGTGGAAGAAGTCCTGACTAGCATTCGTAAGCACACTTGAATGGTTCTGCAGTAGCTCCTGGAGCTGTTTGTTGAGAAGGTCGACGGATTTCATCCAGACGCCGTTGCCAGTCTTCGTGACCTCGCGCTCGAAAGCTCGAAGTCGGTCTCTCGGAGTGCCCGATTTGCCCTTGATCTTCTGGCAATCCTCGTATACTGGCTTCATAGCCTGGACAATCGGATTGTCCGTGTTTTCGGAGCTGACCGCTCCCAGAATACTGCCGAGATCCTTGCGCATTTCCTTGTTTGTGTGGTCGACAAATCTCTGGATATTTCCCTTTTCCGTGTAAAGGTAGTCGAGGTATGGCTGCAGCGCCATGAGCGTGACCTGGGGATCTGCCTTGATGTCGTACATGACTCTGCTCAGCATTTTGTGGATGGCCTTGGTGAGGTTTTTTGGGAGATTGTTGACATTTAACAGGAGTTCCTGGAAGCAATGTCTGGCTTCGGCGGCGCGGATGCTGACAAGTTCTCCATTCCAGGAAGTGTTGACGCCGTTCTTGCCCTTGCCTTTCCTGAAGCCTTCTTTCTTCAGGATCGCCAAGTGCTGGCTAGTACTCCAGGTCTTTGCCCATTGCTGAACGAGGATCAGCGCCTCGTCAGTCCATTCGAACTCGAAATCCCGCATGGGACTAAGGATATCTGTCTCGACCTGATCGTACAAGTCCTGCCAGATTTCCTTGATGACGAACGCGCTCAGCTTCTGCGGCCCCACGATGATACTCTCAACTTCATCCTTTCTCGCCATATGCGTCTTGGAAATATACAGCTTAAAGCAGCTGAGTAGACTGGGAAGCTGGGTCGAAATCATGTGTCGAGCTTCGTTAAGCTTCGCCTCGGCGGGAGCAAGGAAAAGATGGCGTCGTAAAGCTGGGATATTCGTGCCTTCAACACTCAAAGATGGAGGATTCGGATCGTCGGTAGCATATCCTGCCTGAGCTTTCTTATATGCTGCATTGCCAACACAGAACACCGGCAAATTCACAGGATCTGGCGTAAGCTCGGCGTACAGCTCTTGCATCTGGCGGACGACCACTCTGCTGCGCATCTGAATGCGAATTTCCCGGTGCTTGAGCATGTTTTCGCGAATTTGGGTCGCGATACCGTCCTTCAACTCCATGAGTTCGTATTTTTGAACACCCTTGGAGCCTTTGATTTTTTGGGAGACATCACTCTTCTGCTTCTCCAATGTCTTGATCTGGCCAAGGACCTTTTCCATTGCAGCGTAATCCTTTTTCGAACCCTGCACTTCGGTCTCGTCGTCGATGCTGTCGGCATGAGTAAGGGTAAGAATGGTTCTCGCCGATCCTCGCGTCATGAAGCCTTTTGTGAGGCTATCTCTGATGAACTTATCATCATCGGCACGGCCGATTTCTGCAACCACCATATAGTGGGTGCACTGACGCAGATGGAAAGTCGCGTTTGCGACGCGGGTTTTGTTGGCATCAGAGAGTCCAGGCAGGTCGACTAGCGTGATATTGTGCTTGAGCAGTGGGATATTGAGGCCGAATTTAATCTTGCTCACAAAAGGCCAGAGGGAGGTAATCATTTCACCATCTCTCTCTTCAACCGTGTACATGAATGGCGCAAGTTGCCAGAGCAAGTTCTGAGGAGTAGCTGCTTCCTGCGAGAGGAAAGTCTCCTTCCCAAGTCCGGAATTCACAATGTCATCAGACCAGTCACAGAGCGTGTCGATGATATATTCGTCGTCCTCGCACGAGGCAGCGGACAGGAATTGGTCAGCCGCGGCATAGGTGGAGAACTCCTCATAGCTGTTGAAAAGTGCTCGGAAGGCCGTGATTACAGTGCGCTTCACTGCGAAATCCTCGACCGTCTGCTCGCTGTCCTTAGGACCTTCGCCGTCGTCTTTGGCGTTGGCATTGTAGAACTCCGCAACATGAGCGCGGATAATGGCATGGCGCTCCTCCTGAGAGAAGAAGTAGACTTCAGCGGCGAAGGGCTGCTTCTGATTTGGGAAAAGGTAGCCGAATTCTTGCACTACCCAGGTACAGCTGCTGCCAGCATCGCCCTGGCAAAATTAGTAGCTGAGTATTAGGAGAAAGTAGAGAACTTACCTGACGTGCAATCATTCCGATGCTGAGGATGGAGTTGATGAGAGAGCTCTTGCCTGGAGAAAGTCAGTGATGCAGATGAAAAGAAAGTCCTGTCACCTCACCCGATTTCATGTCACCAACGAGTGCAATTCTGACTTCTTCTGGGAAGTTGGAGGTGGTGCGCCGCTTGACCTCCTCGAGCAGTCCATCAATGACCCCATCACGGTAGGTGCTGTCTTCGATTGGTCCTTCGAGGAGTTTGATAAGACCGGAGACATTCTTCATCAGCTTCTCGTATTCTGGTGTAAAGACTGGAGACTCCGGCATAGGCTCGGATTTGGCATCGTAAGGTGGGATCACATCAGCAGAATCGCTGCCCTCAGACGACTCCTCGGGGCCACCGTGATCGCCGGCCATAAGTTCGTCGTATGAGCGCTTCATGTTGACTAAGTGCTCGGAGTGGTGCCTACGAGAATCTCGAGATTGCTTGTTGAGGTCGAAGATGGTCGGAAGATGTAGATGGTAATCCTTCGCTGTATATGGCACCGCAGCTAACTCGGATTAGGTGAGACTTAGCCGAATTGTTGCCCGCAAGAATCTCGAGATTACCAGTGGTGGTGGATGTTGGTAGGAAGATAAGTTGAGAAGTTGAAGATCGAAGCCAGATATAAATACTTATCCAATCCAGGGTCCAGCCGAAAGTGAGCAAAGTGATACTGTCAGTGCAGCTAGAGCTCGCCGAAGTGAGGCAGGTTGGATATGGCGGTGTCTTCCTGGCGCTAGTGTGGCCCACAACAAACACGGGTTTGCTGTTTGGGTAGCTGGACTTAGTCAAATTGTTGCCTGTGAGAATCTCGAGATTACCGGCGGAGGTTGATGTTGGTGTATGGTGTTGAAGGATAAGTTGAGAATGGAAGCCAGATATAAATACCGCTGTGATTCAGGGTCCTGTGAAAGTGAGGAAGGCTATGGAGCCCGTGCAGCTAGAGCTCATCGAAGTGAGACAGGATGGTCATAGCGATGTATCTTTCTGGCGATAATGCGGACCACAACTAACTCGGATTTGGAGCCTAAGCAGTTGGACTTAGACATATCACGCCTTGATGTGGTCGATATGTAGGGATGTAGGCTCTGTAAGAAGGTCAATGTGAAGCACAGACAGCTGCGATGAAGATCAATTTGAAGCTGTGAGTCAGTACAATGTGACGGGAAAAAATTGTTCAGACCTTCATCTGCATCGCGCCGCGGACGCCGGCTCTCTATGCGCGATGTCCTAGCAACACCCAGCTTTCTTCGCAGCATTCGGATCCTTCTTCCCCAAAGTCACGGCTCTAGCACCACCTCCCGCCCCAGGCCCTTTAACACCACTTCTCCGATCATTCAAGTCATACTTCCCCGCCTCAATATTCTGATATATCCTCTCGGCGACCTCCAAGAACGCCCTCTCCACATTCTCACCACTCTTGGCCGAAGTCTCGACATACTCCATGACCTTATTATCCTTACACCATTGTTCAGCCTCTTCTCTTGTCACCTGTCTCTTGTTCGGCGCATTGCTGTCTCCGGAAACTGTAGACGAATTCGCAAGGTCTGACTTGTTCCCTACTAGAACAACCACAATGTCGTCCTCCGCTATCTGCCGTAGATCGTGTAGCCATGATGTGACCGACGCAAACGTACTCCGCCTCGTGATATCGAACACCAACAATGCGCCACTAGCGCCTCGAAAGTACGACCTCGTGATTGACTTATACGTTTCCTGGCCCGCAGTATCCCATAAACTAAGCTTCATGTGCTTCTGTACGGGTTCTTTGGGCTGTCCTTTCGACTTTGAATTACTGGCGGGAGGTGCTGTCGATGTGGCTGGATTATTGATCGTATATCCTCGTTCGAGGGAAGCGGGAGGTCCTACGGGCACGATTCTGGAACCGAATTCGACACCGATGGTAACATCGTGATGGCTTACAAAACGACCTTCGCACAGGCGAATCGTCAGCTAGGGACTGGATATCAGCTGGATTGGCTGAGAGGGAGACAGTATGGGACTATTCGCGTACACTTGATTTACCGCTGCCGCTGTCTCCCAAGCTCACGATCTTGGCGATGAAGTCGTATGGTGACGCTTCCGCCATGGTGGCGGCAAAGATGCAGATCAACTCTCGCGCTGACTGTGGCTATCCCGATTGTTCAAATTGTTGTCCAGGACCTTGATCGTGCGTTCAATAGAACAAAGAGAGGTTGATGTCGGTCGATGTGCTGCTCATGACGAAGCAAGCTAGACCCATGTCACTGCTCGCGTGGCGTGGCCGTGGCGGTAGCTCGTTCTAGCCAAAAGGCAATTGATGACACTTCTAAACAATACATTGACCTGCTTCACTACAACCAGGAATTGTCTCCGAAGATCAAGTATGCATCGAGTACATTGGCCGTAAAACATCCAGCTCATCTTTGTGGATACACGACATACCGCCAGCCATCGCGATGTCTTGGCCGGACCGAGCACTGCACTGGCGGTCAGGTCAGCTGGACGAAAGTCCAATCGTAATCCGAGCGTCAATCACATGTGCGGGTCTCTTTAGCTTCAGAAGAGTCATTCACATGCGCGCCTGCTAAATCCACGTATATGCCGAGACTACCCTTCTGGAGGCGAGCATTGAGCACTACTACTTACCTCTCTCACTTTCAACTCAATCGTATACAACACTCGATACCATTGACCACAACTATGGCTTCACAGATCAACGAACCCAAACAAGACGACAACATGGCACCGAATGGCGATGCAGGAAAGCGACCTGTTGTCTGCGTATTGTAAGCTCCAACACCCTCACTACCTTCACAATCTCCCAACTAACATTGCTCTCCCAGCTGCGGCGCCTCTCCAGGCACATCACCCGCCCATCTCTCCGCCGCCCGTTCGCTCGCTCAAGCCTTCCACGCCAATGGAATCCACCTAGTCTACGGCGGCGGCACAGTAGGAATCATGGGCGAAGTCGCACGAACCCTCGTTTCCCTCTCAGGCCCACAAGCAGTCCATGGCGTGATCCCCGAAGCTTTACTAAAGTACGAGCGAAACGGACGCGACAAGAACGGAGAAGTAAAAGTAGAAATCGATGAGAATGTATACGGACGTACAACTGTGGTCAAAGATATGCATACACGAAAGCAGCTCATGGCAAAAGAAGTCATCGAATCGGGTCCGGGAGGGGGTTTCGTGGCGTTGAGTGGAGGATATGGGACTTTGGAGGAATTGATGGAGGTTATAACTTGTAAGAAAGCATTGACCCTGTGTCTGAGAGAGACACTTGCTGACTTTCCGTTCAGGGAACCAATTAGGAATTCACGAACGCGGAATCGTAGTCTTCAATATCGAGGGATACTGGGACGGTCTATTGGCATGGGTCAAGAAAAGCGTAGAAGAAGGATTTGTTTCAACCAAGAATCAAAACATCATGGTGGAGGCGAAAACAGCGGAGGCGGTGGTAGAAAACTTGCAGAATTATACGAAAGCCGAGGGAAGGTTTGGGCTGGATTGGGAGAACAAATAAATCAGAGAAGGAGGGCGTTCAGGTTAGATGGGTGGGTATCTGATCGTAGAGTCCTCTCGATCGGGAGGCTGGGTTTGTTTGCAGCATAGCGAGGAGTTCCGGCCAACGATAGACACGCCAATGCAGCTATGATTATGGAAGCTCTCATAGCAACCTACACAAATACATATATACAAATTCCACCTTTTCCCATCCTCTTTCTCCCATCTTTCACTCAACAAGACACTTTTTCCTCTTGTGATTCTCCGTCCAAAACCTCCAAAGCTCCACCTCCTCCTTGTCACCGGAACTCTACTCCGGCCATCCAAAAACCTCCCAAACACTAATAACACTCCATCGAATCCCCACAATAGCAACCAAAGATCCCACTACTTCCACCAAGAGCAGGACAACAATACTCAACAACATCCTCGGCATGAAGACTCGATACAACATCAAATGCCTCCTCAACCAAGCAGCCTCAACAACCGTAGCAACCGCGATCGCCGCGTAAAACAGTATATGCGTAGCCATACTCCCCGCAACCCTTCCCAAAACACCAGGCGACTTGGGAGGAACCTTCCACAATGCGATGGTCGGGACAGCGATAGCACACAAGATTTGCGGACCAAATGTGTTGAGTGTGACGAGGATGGGACTCCAAGGGTACTGCACAGATTTTAGAGGTATGAACGCAGATTCCCATTGGATGGTGACGAGAGCAGCTTGATGTCCGGTTTTGAAGAAATGGAAGCTGCCGAGGAGGGCAAGCAGAATTGGTGCGAGTGGTGAGCGACGAAGATTGCATGCGTCCACGATTTCGAGGATGTTGAGGATTTGGAGGAAACAGAGGGCGAGCGCGCCTTGGCCCATCGGCTTTTGTAAGAGAAGGAGGGCTAGTATCCAGGCGCATGGGAGGAGGAGGTAACGAGTGCCGTGAGTGTTGCTGAAGCCGTAGATGATGAGTTTGGGTCTTGGTTTTGGGGCTCCGTTGACTGCGGTGAGGACTGCGGAGTGTTCGTGGCCTTCGGTGATGGGTTTGGAGTATAGGGCTGGTTGAGAATCTTGGCTTTCTTCTCGCTTGACCATGATAAGTGGGCTGGCGTAGATGTAAGTCCCGTAACCAAAGGCGAGGGCCACTGCTAGGACACCCAGCGCAAGGTACGTGCGACCAGTCTTGAGAATAGACTTTGAGATGTCGGGATACCAGTCGCCATCATCTGCAGCATCCAGAGCCCAGAAGCTGGCGACGCCTACCAGTCCAAGTCGCAGCACCACTCCATTCCATATCACGGCACTTCCATGATAATTGGCCGATCGATGATAGTACTGTATTATGATGTATGGCAGCGATATTGCCACAGCAAAGGGAATGAGAAGTTGCCATTTGGAGGACGTAGAAGATGTCGCGGAGGCATAGTACGATGACCGACAGAACGGCATCTGCTCTTCTCGGCATAGTCGGGACAGTGAGCTCAATCGTGTTGCAACCAGGAATGAGATGGCATTGAGTGCTCCCTGCTTCTGATCGGTCGGATGTGTCTGTCCGAGAGAAGCTCCGAGCATAGCTACTCCGAATGTAGAGAGCAGGAAAAGCAGCTGCTCATCTTCCCAAATCGTGAACGAGTTCGAAGCAAATCCTACGCAAAGCAAGAGGGTCGCCAATGTGCTCAGTATGCCCCAGAACGTCGTAGGCACTGGTATCTTCAGCAATTCTCGTGCAGGCCAGAAGCCGAGTAAGGTTGCGATAATGCCTCCAATCGCAGCTCCAAAAGTGACTAGCTGTATCAAATTGAAACTTGGCAGGTTGCCCAGCGCCGCTCCTGCAACTGCGCCAGCTGCAGTACCCATAAGACCCCAACCAAGCATGGGAGGTGTAAGCGCGCCACGATCGCCTTTGATGCCCTGCGCGTACATGACCACAACTGCGAACGTGCCAACTAGAGCGATAATACCCATACTCATGCTGACAAGGTCGAATCGAGCCCAGAGTGATTTGCAGACCCGCAAATTCTCCGTTTGGTAGGCTGCGAACGCCTCCCAAGCTTTCTGAGCAGTTGCTGTGCTCCATTCGACATCGGCTGCTTTCCATAGCTTTTCAGCTGCTGATAAAGTGTCTTCGCCCATATTGCGCGCCTTCGCATATTCTGCTTGATATTGGTGTATTTGCGCTGCAGTTAAGCGACTGACTTCCGCCAGGTTGGCATAATCAGGTTTCATTACACCTTTGGAGCCATGGAAAGCTTCTTCTATAGGCTGCCCGAGATTGTTGAAAGGAATCGGAAGACCAAGAAGTAGAGAAAGTGTCGGCACCAGATCAATTTGATTGACAGGTCGTTCTTTAGCAGTCAAAGGCGGGTGCTTCGATGCTTCGTCTTTGCGACCAAAGATACCACGTTTGGAGTACATCCACAGCGCAGCTTCGACCTCATCATCAGACTCGCCGCCATGGTCTCCCTTCGTGTCCATACCATGATCTCCCATAACGACGAGCAGCGTTTCATCGTCGAGGTTATCAATCACTCGTCGAAAGACATCGTCCATTTGCTTCAGCTTGTCCGTCATTGCATGGTGGTCCGGGCCATATCGATGTCCAGCATGATCAACGCCCAAGTAATGTCCAAAGATGACATCCCACCGACCACTCATCGATGCGTCCAACAGAGGAAACAGATGCTCATTGACGCCATTGTCCACGGTATGCAAGTCCCAGACATTGAAAGAATCATACGGCCTCGTCAGATTCGGCTCAAAGTATCCAGGAAACAGTGAATGCCATGTATCGTCTCCAAGATGTACAACCTTCCTGCCAGCTTTATATAGCTGCTCCACAATATTATCCTCATCAATTGCTGTACCGGCAAAATTCGATCCTGCATCTATGAAAGTCGGTAATGTGCCAGTAGTAAGTCCCTTCAATCGCTGTAGCGTCGTAGTCGGAGGATCTGCTATGAAAGGCCGCAAGAAGGCGTTTTGCGGCTCGTTGACGGATGTCTCGTATAGTATGGGAAATGCATTATGAAAGTGGTGTGGTTGATCGTCTCCAGGCTTGGGTTGAAATGGAACAGTAAAGTCGTATCGCAACGCGTCCACAATGATTACTACGGCCTTCTCAAATGACTTTGGATGCCAACATCCTCGCTCTTGCGATCCTGGCGTGAAGTCTGTTCTGTGGTCGAGAGATATGGGAGGTACGGCGCATTCGGATCGGTCTTGAAGGACGAGTCGGGAGAGAAGGAAACCACTGCAGAAGAGGTAGATCGCGAGGGCGTGAAATGTGCTGCGATTTCTGTTAGCTAGGTTGTTCCTGATCGCGCATATGTTGGATCGGTCTTACAGTATCAGCAAGAAGAAGGCGACCACCAAAGCATGCTGGGCCTTCCACTGCACCGACAGCGTCTTCTTGTCAGACTTGGAGTCCGGCGCTGTCACCGATCCATTCTCCATATGCAAAACAGTGGAAGAAAAGGAGGGCTACTAAAGCATTACAAGAGAATTAGACATGGAAAAGTAAGGAGTCGTAAGAAGAAGCTTGATATGCCCAGTCGCGAATGTTTCGTGGTGGAAGCAACCGCGATCTTGTGAAAGACGTAGATGCAGGGACAGCATGCAGCACGCCCCACGTGGCTGACTCGTGCCATTGGAATGCAGTGCCCAGAGTTCTAGACAACATCATGTCCTTCAGACGTACAGCTTGGCGAACTACAAAAACAACGATGTTGAGAAGGAGGTGTAGCGCATTGAGCATTTCATTCAGTCGAGTCCTGGACTTACTACCTGCTCGCGCAGCCAGACAGCTCAGTGTAGTATATACACTATGACTATACTAGTCTTTATCTAAGAGAGACATAAGAAGCAGAATCACCAAACCTCTCGCTCCACGCTAAAAGCAAACTTGGGCATCTTCCCACTGTCGTGATTGAATGGTAACAGGAAAGGCAGGCAGACGAGCGAGCTTCAAACTCTGCTCAACCCTGCCAGCAATGACAACACATTAAGTGTATGTAAGTAAGATGCATGTAAGACTGCTGCCGTCCAGGCTTGTCATCGTGGTGTCGCATGCGAGAGACGATAAAAGCAGTCCAGTCGTATCTGGTATCGAAATATAACGTAAAGTATGTTTGGCCGCTGTCTGGAAGGCCGCCGGAAAACAGGTACAAAGTCGCAGACTCTATGTTCATGCGCCGTCGTGGTTCTTCTTTTGGTAGTATGTGCGTTCTGAGCTGTGCAAAGAAATTTGGTCGTAGACGTCGTTAACAGCTGGGGTGTTTCTCTTCTCATCCGTGTTGCCTAGATCTTCTCGAACTTGTCGTAGCTGGGTGCATTTCGCGCCTTCTCGACAAGTCCTCCGACTCGTTCCAGGTCGACAGATTCAAAACTCCTCCTATCCTGCTGTTGGTACGCGGGGAGGTTCTCTACCGGCTCGAGACCGACGCCAGTATCTCCCACACGAACGACGACCACTCGACCTGACACTCGCTTGCCAGCATCGTCATACTCCTCCGGGAATGTGATGTGAATTTGTGGAAGCGGGCTTGATGGCGGCGCGCTCGAGTTCTCGATAAGGTTCTGCTTCTCCTGGTAGACGTATATCGATTGTGAGGGTCGTGCCGACACGCGGCGATGTGATGATGATGATGCTGCGGATGCTGTCGACATGCGCTTCTCGTCGTAGATCGGTAGCTCAGAGTTGTTCCTCTGCGCTCTTCTTCGGTGTCGCATGTACAGCAGGCCGGCGACGAGAAGCAGTGCAAGAATTAGCAAGACCAGAAGCACAACGAGTAGGCTGATCATCGTGGCTGGTGGTCCAGGTGGTGGTCCTTGTGCGTTCCTTCGAACGAGATTCGCAAGGTGGTTGAACATGATTGTGTGAAAGAGCGGCAGTGTTTAATGGTGGTCGACTTCCGGTGCTATTGTCGTCGACTCGAATACGGTTTATTCGCACAAGCTCGTGTCAGCGGTTTCCGGGTTGGGTCGTAAAGATTGTAAAGACTGCAGCATGTGAAATCAGCCATCATGTGCAGAACACATTGACACTCCATGTGTTTCTCCTCGCGACTGCGCAACCAATACGCGCCCGTTCCAACGTTTTGTTCCCAAGGTTGACATCCAGGGACATACCTGTAGTATGGCCGCGAGCATGGGCTGCAGGCTGGTGCAAAAGAATGGCGTGCGGCCGACAGCTGAAAGAGTGAAGCTGTCGTCGCGTGTGGTGGTCGTGAGAGTGCTTGTCGTTCGAGCACTACATTCACGCTCCCGTCAAAGTCGGAGAAGACTCTTTCCCAGGGGAGAAAGTTCGCTCGCTGGTGTTGTCGTTTGGATGGATTCCAATCTCATTTCCGCACAGACCACTCGAAGATCCACCAACTCAATATAGGACCCATGCTCCAATGAAAACTTGCATCTGTTGTGCTACCGCTCGCCTTGGCCAAATGCCCGTTTCTTCCAAGGCCACACACAAAATCATGCTCTGCTGCTATTGGCAACAGTTTCTGACACTTGACACGGCCGTCGTGCACCAAGTTCAGATCGCGATGGAGTACAGCCTCCTCATCGCTGTACAATGACAGTGAATGCCACATCACGCATGCTTCGCGAGCATCGAGAATGCCAACTTCTTATTCGATGAAATACGATCGTTCGAGACCAACAGCCATACCAAAACCTGGGAAATACTGTAATCATCCAACATTGCAAGGCGCAACCGATTCTGGGAAATGCGCGTCTATTTAGACTCAAGGTTCACACCGAGTAGCCCAGGAACCGTTCGGATCAGCACCAGGAGTGATGCTTGTGGCTTGCCGGAGATGCTTGCTTCTACAGATTCGTGGTATCAAGGCCAAAGATGAGTTTCACGATTCGCAAGGCGGCCGAAATACATCGAGAAGCTGCATCAGAATTCCGTTTGAAACACTACTGATGATGATGTCCCTCTGCCACATATGCGCTGCTCTATAATGAATACAACAAAAATACAATACACTGGGTCACTCAATGCCTTGAATGCCTGGCTATGATATCTCTGAATCTTGCAGAGATCCATTCCTCTCTCTTCAATGCGCCTTTTCCTGGGTTATCCAATCCCATGGTGAAAAACATGACTCCGAAACGCTATGCTCAATCCTTATTACGTGGTCCGGGATAGTGATGAAATTTGGTGCCTCTGACATCCGACTGTGTCCTCCGCCTGCTGCTATTACTCTCATTATTTCGCTGCTGTTGAGCAAAAGCTGGAGGATGATTACCACCTGCTGAGCGTGTGCCGCCGTAGCCTAATGTGCGCGAGTCCGGAGTGGCTGGGGCGATTGCCGGCCCACCATAACGTGAGTTGGACGCAGCTGCCGGCGACTGCTGACCGAGTCCCGGTGGCGGAGGTGCTAGTCCATTCGATGGAGAGCCAGACCATCCTGGATGCGGAGGAGGAGGGCCATGCGGCAGACCATAAGCAGGACTAGACGGATGCGGTGGCCATGGCGGAGGTGGAACACCTCCAGGTCCTGGAAAGCTGTTCCGATGGCCACCATAGTACTGGCCAGGGTCATAGCCATAGTATGATGGAGGCGGAGGTGGCAATCCTGGCGGGGCAAAAGGTTGATTCTGGTGGTCGTTGTAGGCAGGTAAAGGAGGATAGGGTGTAAATCCAGGGTGAGTCGAATGCGGTGTTCCGGTAGGAGGTCCACTCGTAAAGGCAGGAGTCTTGGTGGGCTCGCTGGTATTAAGCCGGAACCGAAGCATCTGGCCACCATCCAGAGATGTAGTGTGGCTCGCGCCTTTCTTTCTCTCCTTGTGTTGCTTTCTGCTTAGGCCTTGACGATCAGCCTTGCTGGGCTTCAATTTGTCACGACCCTTTGCATTATCTCTTTGCGGCCGTCGAGCCCCAGCACTATCGACATTGCTTCCATCCTGGCTGCCACTGACGTCGGTTGCGGTGGACTGTCCAAGAGAAGAAGCTCTCGAACGAGACTTCTTCGTAGGTACTTCTAGACTCAGATCTCGTTTGGGCTCCTCTGAAACTTGGCTTTCTTCCTGTGATCGCGAGTCCATCGCGCCTTCTCTGCTTGGTGGTTCCCACTTCGGCAAAGTCTTCTGAGGACGGGGAAGGCCTGCAGGCGATCCATCCCTCGTGGCTCCTTGTTGCGGGTGAGTTTCTTCAGCTGTACGCGCAGGTGTCGACAACACAGGAGTTGCAACAGCTGCGGGCAGAGGAGAACCTTGTAGAGCCCGCTCTAGAGCACGAAGCGGTGAGATCTGCGATTCATCTTCAAATCGAGCCTGAGGTGCCAGAGGAGGTTGATGAAGAGGCGGAGTTGATGCCCGAGGTACCGGAGGCTCTTCAGGCTGAGTAGAGATGCGCGCAATGCTTAGCGGGCCTCCACGAGAGAAGTCATGAATGGTGCGATCCTGATGCGATGGAGTTCTCGAATCAGAGTCTGCCGTAAGTGGGCGTCGATACTTCTCCCAGGACGAATCTTCCCGACCAGACGCTCCGGGTAAGGACGGCTCTGATGGGTCGCGTGCAGGAAAGGATTTATCAAAAGAGTCGGTCGACCTGTGTCTCTGATGCTGTGGTGAAGCGGGCGGCGGGTGGTTACGAGTGTCAGAGCCAAACCCTTGCGGCAGAACAGGTTGCGCTGTGCTACCGCGACCGGCGCGCGAAGGAGACGGCAATGGTGGCTCGCTCGGCCGCGATTCAGCCATGCTTTGTTGTCTGAGGGGTGACTGCAGCAGGAATGGTAGCCCGCCACGCTCGTTAACGAATCTCTCAGTCCTAGGAGACATTGTCGCCCTGATGGGACCTTCGTCTGCCTCGCGATCAAAACTAATCGGCGGACGCAGAGGCGGTGGTGGTGGCATTTGAGCAGGAATTGGAGGCCCAGCGAGTGGTTGTCTCAACAGCTGAGGTCCAAATGGTGCAAGCTGTGGTGGAGGTGCAGTAGATCGTAACGAAGGTCGCGAAGCAAGATCTCCCAGCAGTTGCAGTCCCAGAGCTTGTTCGTTTGGAATGACCGGGATCTCTCGCTCGACAGAAGCAGCAGCTTCAGCAAGCATGGAGGTGTTGAGAAGATTCTGACGCCTAGCCAGAGCTGCTTCTCGAGCTGTACTGTCCATAACTGTGAAGCCTTCAGCAGCCTCTGCCTTCTCGTCATCTTCCAGGTCCTTCAACATGTTGTGCATGTCAAGACGACGTTGCAAGTCGAGTATCGCATTTTCGGATTCCATCGCCAGCCGACTTCTTGAGTCGTACTCGGGTGCCAGTGCAGCCTTTCTCTTCCAGCGGTATGCCATGCCTTTTAATCTTGGTATGACATCTTCGTCTTCGTCTTCGGTCTCGTACGAGGCGTTTTCGCCATCCAGTTGAGCTTGGCGTGCAATCAGAAGGAAATCGTGGTGTAACCTGTCGACATTACGCTGCCGAACATTCTCGATGTCGTTCTCGCACCTAGCCTTTCGGACTTGCCTCTCTCCATCCAAGGTCTTGCGCAACTGTGCTTGACAGAAGTTTCGCTGAGCTTCCAGCTGCGCCTTTCTCCTAGCCAGATACTGGTTAAGTAGTTGCTGCACGCCATCCTCTTCGTTGCTGCCACAATACTCGGGAACCTCTTCGTGTAAAGTCGGTTTAGTCTCCAGCTCCTCGACAGTCTTCTCAGCAATCTCCGCAAGAAGTGGCTTTAAGGCACGACTAATGTAACGATATGCTTGTTTGAGCTGCTGTTGGCGCCGCATTCGTGCTTCGACTTCGGGATTGGGATGTTCTGCTCGTCTTCGACCATATGGCCGCTTCTTGCGCCCAATGTGAGTTTGACCGTCTTCATCTTCAACTTCGACCTCGTCTTCATCAAGGCCGTCATCGGCGTCTACAAGCTCATCGCCTGCGTCCTCTTCTTCGCCTTCAAGCAATTGATCCGCATCGGCCATAACGACGTCAACATGCTTGGAGGGATACAGGGGTGTCGGATGTGATTCGTCGGAAACTGGAGAGACAGGTTCAGATCCAGCGGGCGTAGCAGCTGGAGTGATCTCAGTTGATTGTGTTGCTGCCAGATAATCTTCAATTTCTTGCTCCTCCGAGCTGTCGTCTTCTGAATCACGATCCGACAAGAGCTCGTTTGGCACGACAATGACACGGTCCTCATCTTGGTCCAGGTAGGTATCCAGGTTCGTTTCATCCATGTGTGGATAGGCATACTCAACGCCGAACGGGATCTTTTCTGGCGTCGGCGTCGATCGCTTGCGCTTTCTTGTTGGTGAGGGCGATTCGTGCATCTTCCCTTGTTTTGACGGCGATGAAGTTGGCTTGGATCTTGTTTTGCCAGGTTGGCCCTCTATAGATTGATGCGTACCGAAAGATGTGTTGATGTCGGATGTGCCATTGGTGGATCCGCCAGAGATTCGTCTTCCAGGGTTGCCAAGACCTGACGAGGTAGTTGGACGACCATCGTCAAGTGAGCCTCGACGAGCATCATCGTCACCGACCGAGCCATTTGTGGAAGGTGAGGTGTTCGCATTGACTTTCGCTGCGGCACGCCGCGTTGTCATATGTAAAGGCTCCGACGGATTAAATCGTCCAATTGGCTTGCCTTCTGCCATACTTGATAATCTCCTACTAGCTGTGCCAGCAGTGGATCTGGGACTCATTGTATGCGAGTCTACATGCTGTTAGTACTTGCGCAGCTGCTGTGATAGGCTGCAAAAATTGATTGTGCTGTAGGAATATTGCAGGTGAAAGCCAGGAAAGCCCGAGAAAAGGGCTTCCCTGCAAGGTCCGTTGCGACAGAAGCAGACGGCGATCGATGTGAATGACCCTTTTCAGTCCAGCCAAAAAGCCACTGACAACAGCGCAGTTGATGACAGCATCAGTGCGCTTGCTGGTTGTGCTGAAGGCGACTCTGGGTGAGTTGCAGATGGGAGGATGAGGCGGAGTCATCCTCCCATCTGCAAAGGTAGCTTCAGACGCAGGAGCGACAATCGATGTCTGCCTCGAGCGTCTGGAAATGAACATAAATACAGAAAACGTACCTGAACAAGCGACAGCGCTGCGAGACTGTCGCTGGTAGTCTCGCGACCTTTTGCGTGTCGCAGGAAGAAGTTGGTTGTCGATTTGTCGAGCCCCGTAGCACGGCAAAGGGTTGATTGGAACAAGAAAACAATCAATGAAAAGGTCGCACCAGTCCAGTCATGCGACAATCAAGCCCACGACAAGACCAGCGACGTAAGTAGCATGAGCGCAGAGACTCTGTCGACCAGGAGTTGCAAAGAGAGTGTTGTGCTCACGTTCTGTCTCAAAGGTCAACGGACACCCTCCACAACGAACCAATCGCATGTCTGGATTTGGACTAGTGCCGGACGGGCTTTGCCTCTCAAAGGCAACCTTGAGTCTTGCATCGAGACAACAAAATCACGAGCGATACAAATTAATACATTTGATGCTTCAAGTGAAGCGAGTGCGATGCGTACCGTCCTCGAAAACTTTGTCGAATTTCACGAGCCCTCACAAATGTCAAAGACCGAGTTTCGATCAACTCACGGCTCAGCAGGAATTGTGTGGCTTGGTCCTTGCGCACTTGGACGCATGCATGCTTGCTTCCTACGCGAAGCAGCCGACCTTGCGAGAGCTGAGTCTAGGTGAAAACATCCATCAATTGATTGCTACCTCACATCAACAACTCCGACATGCGATTTGAGCCGTGCCATTGACATCGCAAGTGGTTCCACCTGTCTCGACTCTCGATGTGAGCGTCACTTCATGTGAGCGACTCGGATCCGGCGTGAACTGCCAAGTCCCTTCGAAGGAACGACTTCACACCGAGCTATGTGTTAGTTATGCGCCTTTTGTCTACATTCCAGGCCCGACTATACACCTGCTATCGTGGACAGAATGCTCTCATGGCGTCAAGAAGTGGCAGGACGACCGCCAGGTTGAGTAAGCCGTGCCTAGGACGTTCCCGTTCTCTTCACGGTCGTGAACGCTGTTCATGAATGTGACATCTCAGTATTCTGCGTCGTTTTGGCATAATCGTGATAGCGTGTCATTGATGGTATCGTAGCCCGCTATTTACAAGCATGAGCGCAGAAAGCTCCTATGCTAAATATGCTCTTCCAGAGAGGTAGCACGCCTGGCTGATGCGGCTTGGTGCTACGCAAAATATCCCTTTCAATCACTCCCGCAGTGCGCTTGCTTGCGATCAAGGCGCAGGAATTGGTCCCTCCGATGCCTGCACTCCAGATATGACGACTTTGGTTGCGTTCGGTTCTTCAAGCACCTGGGGCATCTCCTTCGTCATCAGGCTGGTCGAACAAGAAATTCGCGGCCAACTCCTCGTTCTTGTCACATGCGAAATAGGCCTGGATGACCAAGTCCCGCTCGAAACCTAGGCGACAAAGCTGTTCAAAATTAGTAGGAAGTCGGTAAGCAAAGTTTGTTGGTGGACTTACTCGCTCAATAGCCTCACGCTCCTCCTCGGTGACCGATATTTGCTGAGCGCCTGGTGGAAGAGCAACATCGTCCCCGGAATCCTCAGCAAGCAGCTGCATGAACTGCTCTGGGTTCTGCGTAATGATCTGAGCCAATTGTGGGTTGCCAGCTGCAACTTGTTGAAGAATGGGCTCAAGCATCTGCGGCTGCTGCTGAACGACTTGCCGAAGCTGCTGGAACTGTGGGTTGTTGCGAAGAAAGTCGAGCGCAGCACCACCTTCTGGGGCTGCAGTAGCACCGCCTTGAGCACCAGCTCCTGCTCCACGAGTGGCTCCACCTCGACCTCCACCTCCTGCCGCAGCTGCAGCCTGCTCGAAGAGATTGACAGGCTCGTCTCCTCCAGCCTGAGGCGCCTCAGTCGCAGTCGTAGCGGCTGGCTGCTGGGCTTGTTGCGAAGCTGGCCGCGGTGATGCGGCAGCTGGACGCTGCTCTTGTCTCGCGCTCTCTGGAATGCCGTTCAACAGGTACTCGACTGCCCGATCTGGGTTGAAGAAGGCGGCGCGCATCGCGGCGTCGATCTGATCCCGAGGAAAGCCCATTGCTTCCATATTCGCAATCGCAGCAGCACGCTGCTCGCCCATAGCTAGCGCAGAAGGGTCGTTGAATGTTGCTGCATCACCGGATGCTGTGGACGCTGGAGCTGGGGATGGGGTAGCCGGTGGTTGCGAGGTAGCTGACGTTGCGGATTGTGCTGGAGCGGCGGGCGGAGCTGGAGTGCTTGCTACTGGCTTGGCTGGAGTCGCTGGCTCGGCGGGCTTTGAAGGTGGTGCTTTTGGCTGCGCGCATATCAGTATGGCTCTCCAGACTTCCATATACATTTCTATGACGTCTCACCTTCGATGTCATGCAGACAATAAAGCCCTTCTCTTCGATTTTGTACGACTCGATGGTGTTGTCATCTTGCAAAATCTTTCCCGAGTAGATGAGCTTCTGAGTAGATGGCTCCCATCCCTTCTCCTGACTGATCTTCTCCTTGACAGAGCCGATGGTGTCGGTCGGCTCGGCCTCGATCTGGAACTTGGCCTGCTTGAGGTCCTTGAAGGTGAGCTTCATGATGTCGGCCGATCAGCAGTAATTTTGCGCGCGTTTTGTTCGCAACTCGTTATTGAGATATGTGTTGCGGGCCGGGAAGCTGCAGACTCGGATAGTTGGACAGAAGAATTTCTGGTGTGGGAGATAATGTTGTATTTGCCAAGTGCAAGGCAGGCGAAGGTGTCGCAGTCAAGAAGAGTGGCGGAAGAGGTCACTGTGGGGCTGGAAGTTGGAGCCTCGCCAGGGTCCAAACTCAGTTCACTTCTGCTTGTGCTTGTGCTTTAACTTTATCTCGTTGACAACAACCAGACAACCACGTGCATCCTCACACTCGCCGCTGATGCCTCGCATTAGGCCACAGGAATTTCTCAAAGCCAAGGCAATCAACAAGGCTTTGCTGTCGTTACTTCCTGTTTGTCGTGATCTCAACTCCGCTCGCAATGAATTCAGGTGGATGAAAGAGCATGCCATCAATGTCTCACACCAGCTCGGCTATAATGATCACGCGATTCTTCTCCGAAGTCTGGTCAATCGGCGTGCGCAAGGCGAACCGCTGCAATACATTCTCGAGAGCGAGTATTTCGGCGATCTCGAAATCAAATGCCGGTCAGGAGTCCTCATACCGAGGTGAATTCATGCCTGCTTGTCCGGGATTCCTGCACTCATTGATGCCATATTATAGACAAGAAACAGCGGCCTCAGTGACCTTTCTTGCACAACTAGTCTCTAGGGGTCCAAGTCAGGCAGACGGCAGGAGCAAGCGCCTTCGAATTTTAGACATCTGTACGTGAAGTGAACCGCACACATCCTCACCTGGTGCACAGAGCGCTCTGCCTCACGACCTCAGCTGAGCCACTTGAGTTGCAGACAGTAGTGCTATATCGGACCTTACATTCGGAGCGGCCTGTGATTTGTGATGTTTACTGATCGGTCTAGGCACTGGAAGCGGATGCATACCTTTGCTTTTTCACCATGAATACTACCAGGATAAACGCACCGAGAACGATGAATTGCGGCTGGTTGGGGTCGATATATCACCGGATGCACTGAGTCTGTCCAGACAAAACTTGGTCCATCAAATAGCAATTCAACGCCAGAGCAACGGAAACGCCAAGCGAACAAGGTCTTTGAACAGCATCGGTTTTGTCCAAGCCGACGTGCTTCGAAACCACCAAGATATTGCACCGGAAGCCGTCGAAAACAATCGTCATCCTCCACCACTAATCGAAGCTCTCCATCGCCTTAATAGCACCGATAATCCTCCGAGGTTCGACATACTGATTTCAAATCCACCTTACATATCTCCGGAGTCCTTCAACAGCACAACATCTCGATCGGTGCGGAAATTCGAACCAAGATTGGCTCTCGTTCCAGATCCTCCAGATGAAACAGGCGACTTATTTTATCCTCATCTACTTCGCATTGCATCTCAAGTCAGTGCGAAAGTGGTGCTTTTCGAGGTGGCAGACCTGGATCAAGCGAAAAGAGTTGCTGAAATGGCGGCGAAAGACTGGGGGAACGTCGAGATTTGGAGAGATGATCCGACTGCCAAACCTGATGGGACAGGCACAGTTGATATGAATGGAAAATCGATTGTCGTTCGGGGCAGAGGTCATGGTCGCTCTGTATTTGCGTGTTCGTCAGAGGCATTAGAGTCGCTCAAGTCGCTCCAAGTCGGGGCAGACACAGCGGTATCAGATGCAGACTGGCCGGATGTCACGCCAGATAGATAGTGGAGCTTCTGATCAGCTTCTGGGGGAAGTGAGCACTGCAGAGTTCACTTCTACAAGGCTTGCTCACTCAGACACTGTTCGACATCTCCTCTTGCTCGATTACGAAGGCCATAGACCTCCCATTGCAGCAGAGCGGCTTTGGCTACTAAGTCTGCACGGCTTTGACTAATGAGATTGCACGGCTTCAGCTAACAAGATTGCACAGCTTCAGCTAACGACACTTTATGGCTGTCGCTAACGATATCGTACAGCTCTGGCTAGTGGAAATGCACAGCTCGGGCTATCAAAAGGACACGGTCACCGACATGGAAGAGACATAGCGTCCGCTACTGAAACGATACAGACACTGCTATCGAACGCACACGGCTG
Organism: Pseudocercospora pini-densiflorae CBS 125139; assembly: GCA_000504365.2. NCBI lineage: Eukaryota > Fungi > Ascomycota > Dothideomycetes > Mycosphaerellales > Mycosphaerellaceae > Pseudocercospora > Pseudocercospora pini-densiflorae. The sequence continues at coordinate 115,280 of AWYD02000702.1, forward strand.
TCACTATCGAGTCGATACGGCCGTCTCTATCAAGAACGTACGACTCTGGCTATGGGAAAGATAGCACCTCTGCTATTGAAAAGGTACGGCCTTCGCTATCGAAATGGCACGATCAGAGTTGTCAGCATTGTACGGTCAGCGCCACTGAAAGCACACCGTCGGCGCTATTGAGAGCATACTGCTTTCGTTATTGAACCAATGCGACTACCGCTATCGAATGCGTGCGACCACCGCCATCAAAAGTACACAGCTATTGCTACCAGAAGTGAACGGGCAAGCGCAAGGACGCCGCTATGGAAAGTGTATGGCCACCGCTATTGGAAGGGCACACTCACCGCTGTCCATGTCCATGCTCTATTCAACTGTGCAAAAGGGTCGGGAATGCGGAGGACTCCACCTACCCAATGCCTAACAATTTGTTAGCGATTAGATAGCAACGTCCTCTACTGTTCCTATCACTCTTTCTACGCTAAACCTAGCATATATGTTGTCGCAATTTCAATAGTATAGACCCCTTCGAGGTGTTGTTATTACCTACGCTAGTTGTCGCTTAAACCTACCTATTTCTAGCTCTTTACAATACGCCTAACTATATAGGATTGTAATCTAATCTAGCACTATTTAGACGATAGTTAGATACTAGAAGAGACGTATAAACTATTACTACATAATAATCGTAGGTCGTAGACGGCGATTTACGTATAGTTAAAGCGGTAGAAGGAGACTAGTACTATATAGCTAAAGAAGGGCGGTAGACCTCGTATAATAACGCCTCCGATACGCGACTTTGTACTAGAAATGCTAGTTGTTACGCCGTCGCTATAGTATAACGAGATATAGTATTATCTACTAGATAAGTACTCGGAATAGATTAGTATATAGACAATCGCTCGAATACTAAAGGATGCGTACTTTACCTATAAGTTAGTAGCTAGAATAGCCGCTTAAAGAGATCTAGTCGCGAGGGCGATATATAAGGCTTAGATCTAGTCCTATAGTATATAGTAGATTATATATATCGACGAGAGTTATATAAGCGATAAAGTCGCCTATCGAAGGCGTAGATAGGCTCTATTAGGTATGCTAGTATATAATGTCTAGTACCTTTACTATTCTAAGCGATTTACGCTACTACTAGTATATACCTCTAATAGGTATCTAGACAATACTCTTATTAAGTAGGGTAGTATAAAGATAGAAGACTTCGTTATATAGATATAGTTGTTTATCCTACCGAAGATAAACGCGTATCTAGGCTACTACTCGGTATTATTAATAGATAACTACGTAACGTATAGTCGCGATATTATTATCGATATATACCGCGAACAAGGCATACGCGTAGTATTTCTATCGCCGTATTCGCCTAATTATATGCTAATTAAGAAGTCTTTCTACCTATTAAAGTACTAGATACGTAGACACGCGAAGTTAATACTATTATATAGTAATAAAGAGTAGTAGGCGAAGTTTAAAGAGTTTCTTCGTATAGTATATTGTAATTAGGGTAAAGAGGTTAATTACATAGCAATCTTTAAAGGTTGTTATATACTAGAAAAACTATACTACGAGATGTAAGCTATATACTATACTTCTATATAAGATTTTTATATTATTAAGATTATAAGACTCGGCGCTATATAGTAATATAAAAATCTTATCGGTACGACTATTGTATAGTTAGTACCTACTCGCCGTCGTTACCTCTACTATACTATATATAATACTAAGCTATATCTTTATACCTATATAGAAAGTTAGAAAGCTCCGAGCTTAGTTTAGTATTCTACTCGATTTAGTAATACTATTTAGTATATTCTCTTCTACTAATACTATTAATTTAATTTTTTT